>VXAA01001157.1:171003-238278 GCA_013399115.1 Anseranas semipalmata | reverse complement strand
CAGCCAAGCCAGCCTTCTGCTCCGCCTGCTTGAATGACCCCACTCAGGCAAATTGCAAAGCTTCACAGGCTTTGAACCACAAACTTCAGTGGCACCCATTAAAAGTTCTGTTAAAAGTTTTTTGTAGCAAGCAAAATTACTTTCCCATAGCATTTGATTCAAGTAGTTACAGGGAATATCAGGACTCAGAGAATTCTTCTGAAGCGTACATTACTTTCACAGACATCAGTAAGTCAATGCATACAAGATGAAGAAAAAAAAAAAAAGAATCTGGCTGATTCACAGAGCAAATTGAAATACCAATCTCGTAGCTGAGGTGGAGTGCCATATGCTGCCCTTCCCAGCTGGCTGTTTACCCTCTGCACCTCAATTTATCCGCCTCCAAACTAGTGCTATCACACTCCACTGGAAAGAACGTATTGGCAGGGTCCCTAGCAATAACAAGTATTCTAACGTTATCTGCAGTGCATTACAAATGACCACTGCTGGTTTTCTACCACAGAAACGTGTCTGTATCAGGTAATAAATAATCAGAAAAATAAATATATCCTTAACAGTCTTCTTAGATTCGGTTCTATCCAACTCTGCTTGATTGGTTCACCTTTTCCTTTTTTTTCCTCAACATGTATGCTACAAACAAAAACAAAAGGTAATGAGGACTTTTCTCACACTATATCAAAACAAGAAAAAGAAGCAGAATTAATATTGTAATAAAGTCATTGATTTACGAATATAATTAGACCCACTAAATCTCCCATTCTATTGCTCAGCTAAAAAAAAAAAAAAAGCTATTTCTTACAACTTGTTTTGTAATATTTTTCAAAAATCAGAATAAACACAATTTCCTGCATTTGCCTTTGGAAATTTTCCATACCCAGTTAATCTGTTTGTCAGAAGATCTTTTCTTTCAGATAAAAATTTGCCTCTTCTTGAGTGGAATGAACTTAATCTTTGTTAGAATCCCTACTGTTCTGCTTACACAAGACCTTCCAGTGGCTAACCCTTCTCCAAGCTATGTGTATTTACCTCCCCCCTCCCCCCCCCCCCCCCTTTTTTTTTTCTGAAACAGTACTGTTGGGCTTTTTCCTGCCTATTTCTGGCATGCCTTTCTAGCTCCATTTACATGATGTCTGGAATTGAACACAAGGTTGTACACTTCAAGGTGAAGTACAGGAAGACTTATTTCTTTGTTCTGTCTTATGATACTTCCATAGATAGCACAGATCTTCCGTGGCCTTTTTAGGTGGTCTATTCCGTTACTGCTCATTTATACAGACATTCACAGCAATTACAGCAATAGCCCTTCTTAAAAAAAAAGAGAGTGTATATAATTAGTTTTCTCCATTAATAAACAACTAACCTTTAATTTTCTTCTTGTTTTATTTCACTTTTCTCCTCATGTAGTTGGAAAGACCTTTACCCTCTCCAATTTCTTTGCCCAAAGTAAGTCACTGTGTGTTAGTTTTGCTTGTCTCTACCAACTGGGTTGAAGAAAGAAAAGGAATAATGGAACATGAAGAATTCTATGTGCTGCTCTCCTGGAGCATGATCCTTTGCTAGAGCACTAGCCATAGCACGCTCACTTTAAAATGGACAGAAATGGGTGACAAGACACATCGCAACACCCTAGTGTTCCTAAGAAAGGGAGCCAAACACTGTTGCCCCCTCCCCATTCTTAAGTGTCCACAGTTTGTGGTGTACTCAGTTTTGCAACATTTTCAGCCTAGTCTTATGATAAGGAAGCCTGTTGTTTTACAGATTTTGAAGGAAAGGGAGCTGCCTGTTGTTTCTTAAATGTTTAAGAACTCTTGGAGAATACGGCATAAGTTGGGCAGACCTTAAGAAGCCTTGCAGATATATTAGACCAAATATTTATTTCAGTTTCTAACAAATCTAAAGGTTTAATTTTGATTCCTACAGAAAATGCACCTTCATGTAATTGGTTATTTTCTAAAAAGTCAAGAAACATGCCTTTGCAAATTAACAAATCAACTGTGTTCACAGTTTTTTATAATCAAACATGTCATGGATGATTAGGTATGTCAGCAAGCCATTCTCATTATTTTGCAACACGAGCCAAACCTTAGTAGATTTGACAGTGATTTACTCATTGAGATGTCTTTAATTGCTAACAAGATAGATTTCAAGCTGTCATTGATGGTTGGTAGCACATCTTCATTCAGAAATCAGCATTAGGCACTGAACTTCAAAGCAAGTCCTGCTGTTCAGTGATTACCACCTCCAGAAAAACTTCTATTTTTAGATATTTACTTACCATCAGTTTAACATAACTTGCAGCAACTGAAAGCTTGAGTCCCTAATCTCATTAATTCTTAGACAGAGGCTACAGTAAACACGCACTATCATAAAAAAAAAAAAAAAAGTAACTAAAATATCAGAGTCCAGGACTGTCACTCTGTTGTGATATAGAAACTTGAAATAAATCAGCTGTTGACCCACACTGTGCAATGTAACAGTACTACTGTATCAAGCAGAGTGTGAGGTGAAAGAGTGCACCATAAGGATTACAGACGAAAATGGGAACAATGCTCATGTCCCCATATCCAATACACAATAGTGAGGCTGCTGTGATAATACAGTACAGTAGTAGCCAGGGGAAGAATTCATGTCAGAAACATTTTGATGTTTGGGTTAATCAACTCTGAAAAAATCATTTACATTCTGAAAGTAAAGAGAAGTTTTTCCTTGTCACAAGGAAACAGTCTAGTGGTCTATGGTTTTGGCTGGATACACATGATGAAATGCTTGATCTGGCTTCCACAGGTTTCCCTTATGATCTGGCTTTGGCAAACAGCAAGGTAAAGTCATCTTCCAGTTTTACTGCCTTAGCTGAGGGCACTATTTGAGCCACTGCTTCTATTTCCTGCTTGTAGGTGCTTCTAAAAGATTGGTGACTTTCTGTGGTATTACTTAATAGAAGACATTGACTGTCTCCAAGAAAATGTTATGCTGTCTCAATGTCTATTAGACATGCACAGAGTAAGAATTCTAGCTGAACTGTATCTTCCCATCAGTACGTCTTCACATTTTTGCCAATAGTATTAGGTTTTAATGTAGCCAATACAGTGCCTCTCTCCAGAGACTTGAGAGCTAAAAAGAGGCTGAACATCTCTTTATTATAGGCTAGATAGTGGCAGTAAGCCATTTGGTGCCCAAAGGCTATTCAGAAGCTCCCAGAAATTCTCTCCCTGTCTGGTTCTCACTGATGGTGAGCACTTGCTCATTTCTTTAAAGAAGTTTCCACTGTTTCCATTGCTGAAGACTTCCCCACACTCACACCTGTGTATGATGAAAAACCATAGATAGAAAGCTTACATGTTACTTGGGCTACATATAAAGTGGTTTCTATCCAGAAACTTCCATTAAATCCATACAAGAAGAATGCCACTTCCTCCTGTGGGAACTTAAATCTGCAGTGAAGCTAGGAAAACTCTTCCTTGTTGAGGCACAGACAACTCCACCAAGTCATGTGTTAATGCACGCCTTACTATTACTCAATAATAACACTAAAGTGCTGTGTACCACAGAGAATGAAACTGTCCATTTTATCCAGCCTTCAGGCTTCCATACATACAGCTTTGTACTGCAGCTAACCTTAACAGCTGGCAACAAATGCACTTGTAATCTCTTTCCACATGAAAATCAATGAACACCTGCATTATAAAGAATCACTTGCGAGGTCTTAGAAAAATCAGCTACCTGCAGATTGACAGACTACATTCTACTACTAAGAAAATACATCAGAAACAGTTCTGGAGCAGAAATGAAAGATGAAAGTCAAAATTGATAAAAAGAAAGAAAAATTCAGCTAAGATCCATGGAACCATAGTTATACATATGAAATAAGAGATGCCTTTCTCATGGACTACAGAATCATTCACCAGTAGAAAATTATTCTATTAGAATTTTGTTTCCTCATCTCTAAAAGTTCTGATAGCAATGTTTTCCACTTACATCAAGCATCTGCCTCTCCCTAATAGGAATTTCACTGTTTGTTTATAATGAAAAAGCCATTCGTGTCCCAAAGTTACTAAAGAAGTATTAATGATCTTTCTAGTTATTGCCAAAAAATTCAATGCAGCTTACATACACATCTGGGTTGGTGTTTTTTTGTTGTTGTTTTGTTTTTTAAGATTCATATTCAATGAGGATTTTCAGCCTTTTCACAGCCTGGATGAATACATAGCCCAGTTTGCAAGCTGAGATTACCTTTTCTCCAAGCAGGCTTTTAACAAGAATCTATTCTTTAATAAGATTTGCTTATCTAGTTCTCACCTATTCAAACAAAGAATATTTGTCAAATCATTAATTTTAAAATTGCAACATTTTACACTTTCCTATTCCTCTTGTTGCAGAAAATCATATTGCTCTATCATTAAAAAAGCATTACTTAATCCACAAAATTTAAACATGAAAAATGTCTACATACAGACAAAATATTAATTTTTGTTTAGTTTTTTTTCCCCCCATTCATTGAAGAAGTTTTCTGCTTAAATCTAAAGTGGGACATGAGCCAGCAAAAATGAAGACAATTCCTTCTCCATTCAATTTCTGTCAAAAGCAACCAGATAGCCAAGAAACATTTTTGGAAAATTTTATAAAATTTCTTTTATGATTCCAATCATATCAGATGGCATCACCTAACTATAATAAACAGAGCAGCTAGCATAATTGCTATGAGGCATATTCAGCAGTGATAAAGATTCTTTTTCAAGACCAACGCATCATATTTCAAGTACCATCTCTCATGTTAATTTTACTCCATTTTTCCTGTATATGAACAGAGAATCCTTCATATCACATTCCAAAGATCAGCTTTTCTAACCATTTCAGATTGTTTTTTTGCTTAGTTGGTGTAACTACAGAGTGCTATTCCACCCTGCCTACTGGGCAGAGGCTTTACTATTAATAGCAAAACCCATAATTGTAATGCTGTCAGGAACTAGGTAGCATATGCAGAGCTACATCAGCATATTTCTGCAAAGCACTGAACTGTATTGTGTTGACATATATTCAGTTATATTCTGTGCAGTACTTAGGACAGAAGAATATATCTCTAGACTAAAAATGAACAAAAAACCATTTTAGCTTTCTGCAAGGCAACTCTTTCCTAAAGAATCTGGATTCATTAACCCCTGTCAAAAAACACCACATTACCTTTTGTTTTTAAGTCAGGCCTTCCACTGATTTGGGCTGACTTGCATCAAAAAGATTTTACTCGGTCATTAAGACAAGCCTATGTCATTGCCACAATGTATCACCTTCAAATCTTTCCTATCATCTTGAATGTGACATACTGTTAATAGTAAACAGATTACCTGAATAATGAGGTAACGAAGAGTTCACAGTATCACTATGCTAGCAGGAAAAGGTGTAAAGTTGATAGATATGACAGCAATAGCTTGGCAATTTTGACTCTGAATGTGGAGCAGCTGTACAGAGCAGGACTCAATAAGTAATAACCATAGCAGTAACAACAGAGCAGAACTCTGAAATTATGTAACTGTGTTAAAGGAGGAAAAAATACCCTGATTTACAAAAAAATGAGAAGCTGAATGCATAGCATCTGTGATAAGAGAGGCTGTGGAGGACACAAAGGGATTTCTATTCAATTCTCAGCTTGAGGGACAATTTGAGAAAACTACTTACTGTGCTTCTGTGAAAAAGTCAGTACTTCCTTATCTCACCAGAGGATGTGTGCATGTGTGGAGATGTTCGTCAGAATCATTTTTCCAAGGTTTGAGAAGTGCTGGGAAGAGATGAGAAATGCATAAGGACTGAGTGAGGGCAGGAGTCAATGAACCTCTCAGAAACATCAGAAGCTCTGTCGTTTGAAAAAGTTCTCAGGAGCTGACTTCACACTGTTTGGCTTCAGAATAACTCTTCTTTGTTGTCGCTCTTTGTGACATAGGTATAAGCCCATCACCGAAGACTCACTCTTGATTAAAAGAATTTTTCATCTGAAAGTTGTTTAGGTCACTTTTAGTCATTTAATAAGAATGAAGCATCGACAGCACAAGTAAGGCAAAACTCAGCAATACCAAGGCCTAAGCTAGCACTGTACAGTTTGCCACAAAGATTATTACTAAAACCATGAAGAACAAGGTAAGCTTTGCATGTTATGAAATGGGTATGTAGAACACGATCAGTACTTATTCAAACTAGTAAAATCTTTATTCTTCAGGACATAAAATGATCACCTTTAACGCCTACAAAAGTCACTAAAGTCTGGAATTTTATATTTATGGATTTTCATATAACACCCACTTATTTTTCTTTTTGGCATCTACATCTTACACTGCCTGCTTCCAAAAAGCAGCACTATAATTAACATGAAAATAATCTTACAAATAGCCTTTTACTAGGTGGTATTGAACTTGCATGAACAGTGTCTTCCTCAATATGTTGACTCCAATAGTGAATCACAGACTCCAGACTGCCAGTAGATGTGTAGCCTCTCATACATACAAATGCTGTTTTTGAAACTCATACAAAAGCATGAATGAAAATTGTGACTTAATGGCATTTTCTGAGGAAAAGGAACTCATTCTCATCACCAGAAAATATAAACAAACTTCTTCAATACAGAAACATTCCACAAGGCTGAGATCACTTCCAACTTTAGTTTTATTGTAAAGGTAGAAAATACTTGTAAGATTTCTCTACATCTCAACATCCGCCATCATTGGCTTCTCCCCAGAAATGTCTTTAGTTCATTTTGGCACACAAAATCCAACAAACATTCTTGAAACAAGACTTATTCAACAATACACTCTGAGTTAATGCATTGCTGAATTACTTCTATTGACTGTGTATTGATTGTCATAAAATTAAATGCATGTTCTTACAATAAGCCCATAGTCCATAGAACTTCATCATAGAAAAATAATATTCTACTGTGTTACTGGGCATCTTTTCTTTGCAACCTATAAAAGTAATCTTTTCTCTTTTCTTGTATTATTTCTTGATAGTATAGTGTTGGTTCTGAGCTGAGGTGACATCTAGAAATCAATAGTAAAATCATGTTAAAAAAGCCCTAAGGATGCATGTAAGGACCCAGTCACTCCTATGGGCAGTTTTAATTAACAAGGCTAAATTGATGTCAGCACAGTTCCTCAGGACAGTAACGGTTATCCATATAACTGAGGGCTTCCAACTCCCCAGTGTTAATAAAATAGATGTATGCTGCAACATTTCTTTCTTTAAGGTGTTGTCTTTAATTTCATGCTTCTCTGGGCACACTTTCTCAAAATTTGCGTTTTAAGGAGAGGATATTTTATGTGAAGAACAAACCAAATTGCTGCAAATGTTCATATTATTTACAAATTGGTACAATTTCCCTCAGAAACTCAACTAAGTAGCACCTGGAATAGGTAAGTCTGCTATGTACTGTACTCTAAAAGCCAGCTCACCAAGACCACAGAAAACTTGAAGTCTGACATCTGATGGTGACAGATATCCAGCCTAAACTGGCAGAAAACTTGTCTGCCTTCAAAGGCTTCAGCCTCTAAATCCTAGCTGAAATCAACGAGTCACAACTTTGTGATGACTTCTTCCTAGATTGCAGTTCTTAAGTAATGACACTGTTGTAATTATATTTCCATGGTTACATGGTCACAGTTAGCAGGACTTTGCATTTATCCTGTTTCATTGTGCAATGTGGAGAAATACAAAACTGGAAGAGAAGATGGATTGTATTTTCAGTCTCTAACCATGAAAAAAAAAAAAACCAGCCTTTTGTTTCACTGAGTCGAAGGTCAAGTCCCAAGAAAGAAATAACTCGTGGCATTCGTTCACACTAAATGTGTGACTTAAATTTAAGCTACCACTAGTGCCAAAAAAGTAGCGCCTACTTCTCAATACCCCTTCTGGCAGGGTTATTTCTGGAGGCGTCTTCTGAAGAGGTTACTGGATAACAGACTGGATTGAAAAAAAATGTTTTTAGAGGTTTTTTTTTTTTTCCTCCAAAGAAAAGACAAAATTGAATCACTGTGGAAAGATCAGTTCCATTACTGAGCAGGTGATGGAAGAGAGGCAGGAACAAAAGCCATGGAGCAGCAGATGCAGGGTTAAGTCAGCTCAAGTAGCACTGCTGTCAAGGCTCCAATCGCAATCCCCAGGCCAATGCTGCTAGCAGCCAGCCTGGGACTGCTGTCTGAATCTTCTCATAGATACATACTATGCTTCCACTACATCCCAAGGATTATCTCCCTCCAGATTTTTCTTCAGGTGAACAGCAACATTTTTGAGAGATGAGAGACAGAAAAAGAAACCTCGCAAACCTAAATCTGATGTTTTATGTAGTCAGTCAGTTGAGACTTTTTTTTTGCAGTTATTAAAATTGTTCGTTCTGCATATTTCTCACATCTTCTGTAAATGAATTCCTACTTCAGAGGTTACTTTCTTCATTTTCAGTTTGACAGGCTTTTTTTTTTTTTTTTTTTTTTACAGTAATCAGTGAAAAAGATAACAAGGAAGAAAAGAATACTTGCAAGTCACTTAATTCATTGAATGAGTAGCTACCCCTGCTGTGACTGTCATTCTGCAACTTCCTGGTCGTGCATTTTTTCTTGAAAACCCATTTACTTTTTGAAACCAAAAGCTGGACTATTTTTAAAGCCAATTGGCTTTCTGCTAAAAAATCCTCTTCATTTGCCAGCCCCAAAGGTAGCCCTGCATATGTAAAGCCCTAGCTGGCTTGTTATCAGGTGCAACTATTAACTCTCAGTTCAGCATCTGGCATCTACAAGGATTATACAGCTATGAGTATAGGGATAAGAAAAAATACCAGGTTTAGACCACAGGCAGGACTACACTGAGATAAAGAACTACAGACCAGGAGCTAGCAGTGGAGAAATGGGTAAAGCAGGCTGGGAAATGGGACTGGAATGGAGATTGTTGATGAATGGTACCACCCGAGTGTAGTCTCAGAAATAATAAAGAGCAGTTAGGAAGATGACGGCACTCCTGACTTCCTTTGAACAAACATATTTGATACATTCCAGCACTGTACTGGGCCTGTGCTGGCTTTGTTTCCTTACATACCTTCATAGGACATTCTGCCTACATTTTTCTTCCCTGCTTCACAGCTTAGTTTCTGGATTACAGTCCCTAGAGAATCACAAAATTTTCTTACCTTCTATAACCTGATAGAAGTAATTACACTGCAGACTAATGCATGCTCAAGGAGTCGGTGTTGGTACTTTACTATTCTGAATGAATACAGATACTTATAGCAAAGACAGATGTTCAGCAATTTGTCTGGAAAAAGACTCTCAGAAAGGAAAATGGGAAAGAGATTCCTGTAGATGTCTCCTGCATAATGCACAGGAGAAAATGTTATAAAGAATAAATGATTTCCATAACTTTGTTACAGCCAATTTTCTGGGAAAATACATTTTCATAGACTAAAAGAGCAGCAAGTTCTTTCTTGCTCATTTTCCAGAACTCCCAGGCAGGTAACAGTCTGAAAGACAGAACAAATACATTAACTTGACAAAAGTTTCTCCAAGATATGCTGTTTCCAAGCACAGCAGTAAAAAGGCAGAACTAAGTTGCAATGCTTTTTATCATTTAAATGATGAAAAAAATCAGAACCTCTACCAGGCTGTCAAAAGAGGTGAAATATTTAAGTCAAGGTCCTTACAATAGCTTCTGCTAATTTATATCAGATCCCCACATCTTCAGCACAGGAGACTGATTTGCAATCAGGTCGAGTGCTCACTGTTCTGAGTGAAGGAAGTAAAAAACATGGGTGTGAAATAACTGTGGGAAAAAAGGCTCTGAGGTACAACAGAGACTTGGTTCCTTTTCTGACAGAAAATTAACACTAACACCTGATACTGCAAAAATGAAGCCTGCCTTTAGGCTCATCATAGTACAGAACAGGTCCAGAGGATTGTCACAAAAGTCAGCATACCCAGGAACTTCACTAACAGAAATACTAACAGAATTATTTTGTGTTTTGACCAGTTGCTGCATCAAGCATTCCAGACAAAGGAATAATGGGTAATTATGGANGGTAATTATGGAAAGAAAAAAAAAAAAAAAAACACACACAGAAACCTCTTCCCTGTAGACTATAGGAAAGCTACTGGCAGAGAATCTGACAAAACTTCACGTGAAATAATTGAATAGAACAAAACTAATAAATTCAAAAGAAAGATACACCTTGAACAAGATGCCCCACAGTAATATACAGTTAGTGACACCAGTTCTTGTCTGCATGTTGCAATATTAAAAAGCCCTCCTGTGAGTGATGCTTTTAATATGCTGTTCACTTTTCCTCTTTTCATCAGCAGGATCAAAGAAAGGTTAAAGGTATCAGGAGAAGAAAAAGCTAGTCTATATGATCAATATATTTGCCAGCCTGTAATCATCAAATTTGGAAATGTTACAAATGTTGGATAGAAAACCTCTGCACTAGGTTCTTTAAAGCAAAACAATTTAAATAATCGGGAAACTCTGACATGCTTACCGGACTGTCACATTGTTTGGACTCAATTTTGTTACAGCAATATAAGGATAATGCTTGTCTTGGAGTATATCATTTCCTTGTCCTTGGAAAGGACGATACTGAATTATTACAATAAAGTTATAAATTTGAATTATATATTTAGTTAATACATATTTTGGAGAAACATAAACTATATATTGGGATTTTTTTCATGTAAAACGTAAATACATAACTATGGATACGTTTTATATTAAAAACATTCAGATTTTCTGAAATCAAGGTTAAGAATGTATTTTGTCTAATAGTTCTTCCTTTCTCAGGGCTATTATTAAATATGGTCTATTTCAGCATGGTACACACTGTCTGTTTTTGAGGGCTATCTGATATCAAACTATCTGATATAACTTAAGACTCTCCAGGCAACACACTTATTTATCAGGCATTTTTTAATTGGAGCAACAATTATTAAAATAGACCCCAAACTAAAACAATATTCTTTTTGCAGGAATAAAAGCAGAAACCAAAAATCTTCCCTTCTTTTTTCACTTTAACATAACCAATCTTGAGCATTTGTACAAAGGCTTTGCTGAAGCCTGTAAGAACCCCTGCCAGTGAAAGCTTTTGCATTGAGCTATATATGGGAAAGAAAGCCTGTGAAAAACAGTGGTTTCCTGATGTTTACTAAAAGTTTTGCTGTTTTTTTTTTTCCCCCATAAAGTTGCTTTAAGAATATTATATGCAGTTGTTTTAGTTGTAAGGATCTACAACAACTGCATTATGTATCTGAAAATTCTCCCCAAAATTTCAGGTTGATTCATCATCACAAGTAGATGCTATGTTCTGTTCCAGAACACTTCTAAGATAATCTTGGATTTGGTACACAAGTCCAAACTGTTCGTTTCCTCCATTTAAGAGGAAGCTGAGCTGTTGTACTGTCGTCATGCTGCTTGGGATCTGAGAGAGCTGGAAACCACAGTTTGTCAACATGAGTATCTACAGCGGTACAAAAATAATTTGTTTTCTTTTTTCCCCTAATTTTCCCCTTCCTTTAAGATTGATCTAGAAGTATAACAATACACCCCTATAATGCAAGCTTGCCTTGATGCTGCATATGGCTAAGCAGTGTTTCCTCCTTCCCCCTGCTTTAGGGCTTTATTCTTTCAATAATAGCCTAGTAAATAAAAGTCAATAAAAATAGTCTAATATTTTACATGTTGACTATTTCCCCAGAATCACAGACACGAGTGCTTCACAGTTCAAGGCTCAAATGGAAACCATATAGATGTAATCTGACACAAAAAGAATATTTTATACAACAACACTTAAATTTATATCCCACTTTAGTTTGCTTTAATTCTGTTTTCTGTGCATTTAAGTCATTTAACTTTTTAATCGGCAACACACTTTCATTTTATAAGTTAGTCATTTTATAACATTAGTTAAGACATTTTTTTTCAGTCTGGAATATCAGAACTGACAAAAAGCTATGCTTTGAAAGTCTTCCAGCGAATTATCTTTCAATAATTAATGATTTCATCAGTTCTGGTTGGAAGGACTCCCATTGTTTCTGATAAGCGATGAACAACCAGTAACAACAAAAACAGGGCACTGCCACAGGAAAAAATGTTTCAGCACCTATCAAAATTATCAGTCGTTTTAGCTCTTTATACGTCACCCAAAAGAGGCAAATATTGAACTATTGCCACAACAGAAATTAAGTTTAATCTTCCAGCTTGTCCTCTGGAGCTGCTGTGGCAAGTGATGGAGCTCTGTTAACTGGTGGTCAGCGCTGGGAGGAGTGCCCTGGCCAGGGTTCTTCAAGAATGGACTGCCATCAGCACTAGCTCTATCTTCCATCTATATTCACGTAAAGAACACTTTAGAATGAAGGTTACTTTGGCCAGAGCCTTTTCTGGTTTATATGACCAACTTGATAATTTAGAAGAGCTATACCGCTTTATATAGCGAGAGTGATTTCATTATTGTTCACAGCAAAAAGGTTAAAATATTGTACAAAGTCTAGAAACGCAGGCACTTAAAAAGGCTACATCAATTCTCTTTCTGCCCGTTTCAGTGACTGGGGCACAACTAGAAACAAGGGATTTCTCAGCTTCCATCTGCTGTTCCCTAACCCACAGACCAACCTCTGAGCTTTCTCTTGATGCCACCCAGTAGTGCAAGACCCTGCTCTCCCATGTGCCTTCCTATCTGCCCTGCTGCAAAATTCTCTGCCAGCTACTGGCATTTGGAATGGAATTCTTCAGTACAGACATCCAGCATTCGTTTCAAAAGACATAAAACAGGTGACTAAATATGACAGTTGGGGATGGGCCAGCAGATACATTTGGTTATATTAGCAGGTCATAATTTACAGGTGTAATACACACATGTACACACTACTCCTGAATTCGGGACTTGAAATATTTCCATTTTCAATTCTGCGATTTTTCTAGTATCCCATTGAAGGAATTTGGCATCATGTCACAGGCAAATGCATCATAGTGACCTTCATCAAAAATAGTCAGCAAAACTTATGCAAATTTATAGCAAAATCTATTTTGTTCCACCTCCTAAGCTTCAGAAACAAACATTCAACATATATTTAGACAAAACAGCTAAACACACTGCACTGGGGAAAAGTTGAATAGCCTTATGTCTGTCTTCATGAAAATTATACACAGCTGGGGAAGAAGGGTGGAAATGTACACAGTGACTGAAAATCAAAAAGAAATATTTGTCTGAAATACTGAAAATACTGAGATGGAGTTAAGGACAGCCTTAAAAATGAGCAGAAAGACAGAAGAACAAACAATACAAATCTAGTTCCTAAGAGGCTTGATAAATTCTGAAATCTATCGCCCTACACCAGAAAACATCTAATAACCAGATGGAAGTCACATAACAGAGAGAGACAATCGCTACACTCAAAAAAATGTGATAGTACACGAACTGTTACTACTTTTCATGTCTGTTTGCCTCTTTTCATTGATTTCTCCCAATAGAAAGATGGAACTTTTGACACATCTGGATTATTTTCTTTTAATTGGGCAGAGCGGATTTAAGCTAACTTTTCAGAGAAATACTACTGATCATTCTGATCAAAATAACTTTCATAAACTTGTCACCTCTCATTCTAGAGTGACTGATTTTATTTTGCTTCAAAGTGTCTGAACATAAGGGAATTCCAGGAGAAGTTTAAAACTACTGAGCACTTAGTTTTTTTTTTTTTAAATTCTGTCATTAGAATTAATAACATAATAGTAACACATCTGTAAAATAAAGGACTTGCACAACAGTATCAAAATGTTGAAAGCAAAAGAACACGAGACAACATGTTAGATGGATGATTTCTGAAATTTTCTGCTAAAAAAAATCTCTGGAGCCAAATTCTGAGCAGATTAAACGCTAAATTAAGCCCACAGATCCACTTCTGTTTTCATCTTTCCGGTCATGCAATTTGCTAAGTTTTACAATTAGTTTTCCGACAACATAATTCAGCCTCTCTGCTTCCCCCCTTAACTGTCACTTCCACCAGTATAAACTGCAAAAACTTTTCTGCATGAAGAATGACTGGTTGCTGATGCAACCAACAAGAGCATGATCTTTTTTGGTTTTACCAGAACAGAAAAGCTGAGTGCAGAATCCAAAGGTTCTGGTTTATCACTTAGCTACTGAAATTACACCATTAGGCAGGCTGTGAGACGCATGAACAAGTTACCATAAGGTAAGAACTTGTTACGTGTCAGATGATCCATCTAGAATTTATCTGCCTCTGTGCATCTGTTTAGCTTACAGCAACAGAAGAATAGCTTAAATTAGATTCTCCTACAATGAAAAAGGCGAGAGCACTGCTGGTGATCCCTGCAGCATCGCTTAAATGTGAAGATGAAAAGCATTCCATTGCACAAGAAGTTCCAGCAGTTTTCTGAAAAGAAAGCCTAATGAATTCTACTTTCTGCATCCCCGTAGCTCCAGTAAAAAACAGAGGCTATTCATGAAGCCCCTATGAATTAAATGCAATTAAATCTTCCTCCTTCATTATTATTTGATTTATTAACCAATACTTTCCCTTCTGTTTGTAGTACCTTCTTTGTTTTCCAATGGAGATAATTGAGATTTGATACCTCCACTGAAGTCCAGTAAGACAGACTTGATGTCAGGAATGATAATTCTTACTTACAGACTGGAGACTCCTGCTGTTAAGCTGCTTTAAGGTCCCTATTCTCCTTTACTGCTCTTTAACACCAGAATATCCAGAAGTCCTGCATCTTATACTGCTGCTGCGACTTCAAACAAAAAGTCATGGGTGCATGAATTGATGTATAGGTGATGCATAAAGCTACGTAAGCATTTTTACTTGGATTATGAATGTGCTTTTGAAGCAAACCTCTTTGCAATTCCATTCCTACCAACCACACTCTGGGATCACGCCTCCGGATGGTCTCAGTCACATCTCCTAGATGAGATTAACCGAAAGGTATGCTCCAATGATTAATGGACATTCCTCCAACAGGACCAAATTAAACCTACTCCAAAGTACTACTTAAAAACAAAGTGTGAATGTCAGGTCCACCGGCAACATGTGTGTACATACAGATCTGCTCCTCTTGCTAACATAGACAGACAGTATCTGCTGAATGACAGTCTGCTTCCTTAAAGCATTGACCACTATTGCCTTAAATTTCTTCTGTCTCTACAAAATTATCTATCATTTGGCCTTTGCATAAGCTATGCAACTAAAAATAACTCAGAGTTCACCTTAGATATAATTTGCTCATAAATCCAGGCACTTAAAAAGAAAAGTACACTGAAACCTCTTCGTAATGCATAGCAAGTAATGACCTTCCTGGTCCAGTACGTGAGCATTAAGCATTAGCTTTTAAAGCCAGGGATGAATGCTATCCCCCAAAATGTAATTCTACTAACATGAAATACTTTGTTACATTATGCTGTTCTCTACTTAATTTTTAATATTAAAATGCCAAACTAAGTCATTTGCAGATATTTCCCATGCCATTTTGATAAGTAAGGCATATTTTGCTGTAACGTCATCTGGTTTCAGCCCACGTAACAGGTTTATGGTAAGAGTTGCTCAGGTGTCAGTGACAGTTAAATCAGATGTTCCAACATCAGTGAAAGCAAATTTTATTTCTGAAATAATGTTGTCTTTATTATCCAAATTTTTCATTTCCTACCACAAGACTGTGACCTGATTAATAAAAACAATACTTTCTACATACATCCTGGTGCTTCAGAACCTGAGCCACGGCATTCAGTCAGCGTGTGTTACAGGACCAGAGCGTTGTCACCAGAGCAATCGCAGACAGAGCAGAAGGAGCTCTCCAGGGCCCTTTTTTGTAGGCATGGAGAACGGCTGAGGAAGGAACTGCATTTCCACAGCAGTGTCACACCAAACTTCACCATGGGGTTGGCTGGAAAGATTCACAAACAAAATACCTTATCCCATCACGCGTTTAGAGGAACTCAAAGTTAAAAGATATTCTTCCCTTAGCTTAGCTAATGGAAATTTGTATTAGCAATCTAACCATCTTCTGACACCTGTTCTACAACTGTGTGTAGTTCCACTTCCCTGTGATAAAAACAGGTGAAGGCTAGAGCAAAGGAAAGAACAGGGAGGCTATGTTGGCTGCCTGAGCCGTAACTCACCTCGCAGGAAAATTCTGGAACAGAGCGTCTATACGCTGCCCCCCACACACGTCCACAGATTTGGTGAAGGAATGTGCACTGCAAGGCACTTTGAATTGAGAAATCAGAAGGATTATACCCCCTTCTCTGTTTATTTTACGGCTCGTAGAAGTAAGAGAAGAAGCTAGCTTTGCCTTTCACGCGTCCATACTTTTGTTATCCTTACTCATTGTGTCACACCTAAAATGAGATCACCCAGCTGAAGCAGGAACCAGCTTCTCTAGATTTTGTCATTTCCCTTTTCACTTGGAGCACAACAACAAATAACAATAACCACTTCTGAAGAAAGAGTTGCCCTCAGAATTACAGAAGATAAGCAATCAGGTGTAAAGAATTGCAACATAACTTTTGAGGTTTATCTTCCCTCTGAAACCATACAAAAGAATTAAATCTGCCTCTAACTGGAAGAGAGAAAAATCTAATATGCATCCAAGACTTTGTATAAAGTTTGATTAATTTCTGTGAGCCAGAAAGCAACAAACTCACATGATTCTGAATAGTTATTTCATCACCTGAAACTATTCCACTGGAACAAATACTGTCGGTAACAGCACTCTCTTCCAACCTGTAAAACCATAAATACATTTATCCCACTGTTAAGCAGCAGGCGATATTCAGTTATAAAGTTTGAGCCTGTCATTAAATACCTTCTGCTGGCACTTCCTCTCCTCTTCTTCCAGAGATATCACCTCGCAACATAAAATAGACCTGGAAGATGCAGGGTACCCCTTATTTTCTCCCTTACAACCTCCTCTGCCTCCCTTGCTCCACACAGAAGCATTTGCATTTATTAGAACAAAATGCAAAACAGACCTATAAGGGCAACATTTTTTTTTTCCTCACTAACCAAGACCTCAGGTCTTCATTCTAGCTTTTGAGATTTGACAAAATTCTTTCCTGCCTATCTGAAAATGGCAGATATTAAACTAGTCATGCATTTAATCCAGGCAGGAATTATCCTGATAATGTGCTTGCTGGTCTCACAGTATCTCCATAAGGAGTGGAGCATTCTCAACTCTGATTTTAGTAGAAACTGAAGATAGAACAGAAGTATTAAACAAGTGTTTATTTGGAATTTCATAGCTGTCACAGCTACAGACTTTTATGAGCTTTGAAATTGCCTCAGTGTTCATTCACCTACAGCAAAACACTGAACTGGTGACAGACAAATCTCAGACTTGCCATAGCATTTACTGGATACTGAAGATCAAAAGAACCACAAGCTTAACATAAAGTAAATAGGGTTCAAAAAAAAGTAAATGCACATGTACTACATCTGGGAAATACGTAGCATCACACTGGTTTTCTTACAGGTATTAAGAAATCATGGGAAATTATTTGGATCGGCATTCAGGTTCTGCTCTTGTGCCCTCGAGACCTTTAAACAGATCTGTGATAAAACAGAGCTGCCAAGGTGAACATCTGATCTCTGTCGGCTCCTCACTCCATTTACACTTCTAAACTACGAAAACATTTGAGATATGCCAGCCCTGCTCATCAGTGTACAATACCTGAAAAGCAGCACACCGTCTATAAATAGTCTGTTGCAAGAACTACTTGCTTCCCCCAAAAAGCAGTCCTTGGCACGAGGCTCATCGTTGCCTCTGCAGTTTGAAATGCATCCACCTGCACAGCCAGGTGATCTGCTCCAAAGTCTTTCAGCTGAGCACCTGTGACAAAACCGTACTTCAGCCTCATCAAAATAGAGATTGTCTTCAATTACCATGATCACCTCACACAAAAAACATCCTCAGAAATAACAAAGAGGCACCTCTGTAGACACACCTGTATAGGATTCTGAGTGTGCAATCTGCCACAAAGCATATGCATCTGTCTAAAGTTTGCAAGATGTTTGGTAGAACGCTAACATAGTGCAACCTCTATCTTTTTATGCTATTTTAAATATATGGCCAAGCTTTCACCCTCCTTCAGCCTCCAAAAAAGAAAAGCGTGAAATCTCCTAGACAACGTCACTCAAACTGCCTCAAAGGAAATAATTTAAGCCCACAGAGTAAACAACCATGAGAAGGAAAGGAAACGTAACCTTCCTTGACAGAGCAGAAATAAACAAAGTTATTTAAGCATTTCCAAAAATCTTAAGGAAAAGGCACAGGCTCACATGGTTTAAAAACATAAGCTAATAGCAGGAAAAGGTCTGCACTAAAATCATATTTTTTGTTTCGGTTTTCATACATGCATTCATCTGACAAGTTTTCCAAACACTAATTACATATCCCAAAGGAATTCCTCTTGTGCTCATCACTCTTGCAAAGGGCTTTGAGGCTTCACTTGTGAGAACTGTTACTTTGCCAACTTCACATATGAGAGCAAAGCTCTCTGTATGTTCATATTTGCCAGAATGTTAGTTGCCTCGTTACCCAGCTGGACCTTTTGGATGGAGGCACTTTTTAGTCTGCCCAAAGTTTTAATTACTGTGGTACTGCTAATTCAATTACTGAATCCTCAGGCATTCCACAAAACCAAGTTCAGTTCTCATAACTGTATTCCATTAATCTTCAGATAACCTTTTCTGTCTGGATTACTAGTTCCATTTTGCCATTCCCTGTATTATGTTACTTTTCCTTCCCAATCCAGTCATTTTTTACCCTATTATCAGTACTGGTATTGCTACTGTCATTTACAAACACTACAGAAATAAAATATACTCCTCATCCTCCCACTGAATTCGGTGTTTATTTTCTAGTGTTAATTACCAATACGGTATCTCAAGATCATCTTCAGGGGATGACAGTCAGGTAGCTAGGCTTTTCAATAAAAATGAGTTGTCTCAAAATTTACCACAACTGAATGCTGAACTGTATGCAAGTATAACCAGTAGACGTGGATAATTAGCTCATCATGCACAGAAACCTGCTCAGCAGAGGCTAAGGAGAAGCCGAACAAGTAAACCTCAGCTACCACCAGAAACCATGAAGCCTAGCATTACACATCAGCTGATTATCCTGTGACTTCACTAGATAGCTAAATGCAGCTTCCTTTTGTATACTATTACCTAAATCCTGTATTAATGAATTTCTGATCTGTCTTTTGAATAAGTATTGGCATTATATTGCACTCTTGCTTCAAGATGCTACCTATTACACTAGTACCTTCAAGTAACTAACTCCTCCGTTCCTGCAAAAAAATGAAGGGTTCCTGCCCTTAAGCACCAGATCAACATTGCACTAATGTACAGTTTGAGTGTTGAAACTAAAGTTCACATAGAATGTAAGTTGCACTAGTCTTGTGTCAGCATTCTGCTCCAGAGCAATCTTCATGCATATTTCACATGTACGATCTGTTTTGACTTCTCTGTTATAACTCACGGAAGATAATAGCCTCTTCACAAAGTAATTTCCAATCAGCCCAAACACAATCAATGCCTATACTAAAAGATTATAACAGAATACACCGAATATTGCTTCATTCCATCTCATTAGAACATTACTTCCATTAAGATATTTACTAATACTCAACATGTGGGAATATGACATAGGCCAAGTTGCTAGAACATATCTGAATGATTACTTCAATCATACGCTTAGTTCACAGGCCTGATAGCTCCTGGCTAACAGCTTCTTTTCACTACATCCCTCTGTCCATAATTTAATTCAGTCAATATTTACTGCTGCGCTTCCACAGGGGAAATTACTTTAATACACACTGCATCAACAAAATTTGTAGCAAGTAAGTTTATTAGCATGGATCGTGACTGGAGTTAGTAAATTGTCTTGCTATATTTTCCACAAAATAATATTCTGTAATGCAGAAGAGAAGTGGTCTTTACTCTTAGTTAGTAATTCATGAAGTTTAATTGATACTTGTTCTTCTGTTGGCCCATCTGTGAAAGTTATAGGTAGAACAAAAATATGCTTTCTTCACTCAAATGAAGTCACCCAACATACCTGTCAGCATCTTCACAACACTGCTATATATTTAGTGTGCAGCAGCAGGCTACTTCACTTCAGAATCATTTCTCATAATTTGGGAAGTCTTGGAGGAACATGAACGTGTTGGCACTCCAGGAACTGGGGGGTTTGAGCTTTCTCCCTATATACAGCATTAGAGAGAGAGACACAGAGAGACAAAGGATCTATTCCTGAAATGCATGCTGAGACCACTGCAATGGAGCTGTCAGGCAGTTTTTTCACTCTGGCAACCAACACAACACCTGGTATAAAATCAGGTTTACTATTTCCCTGTGTTGTCCAGCAAAGCCAAACTAATTACCTGAATTGGTATTTAAAAGTTTCTCCTGTACTTTCAGTTGGACTCCAAATATCCTTCTTCAATTGCTGCTTCATGGCATGGCTGGTTTTTAACTGGATGTTTTCATCCCAGTAGTTTGTAAGGCACATATAAAAGAGCTGACCATAAGCCCTAAAGAAGCAGCAAGACTGCCACCCTACAGCCAGACTCTAATGCTTGATCAGCACAGTGATATGGACCATTTCTACCTACAAAATTTCAATAGGGACCCACAGCCCACTGCAAAAAGCCAAGGATTAGAAATGTTTTCATTTGGTGGGAACTGGTCTAACCCCTCTTCTCCCTAATAATAGTCAAGGGGTGAAAGGGAGGTGGGGGAAAAAGATTAATTCTTCTTTTGCTTGCTTAATCTCCTGCAGCCTGCTGGCCAGTTTCTGTATACTCTACCTAGAATTCACACCTCATAAAAGGTTAAAAAGAGACTAAAGACATATGAAACAAATATGAAAGAGATTATTCATTCAGATCCAACTGAAACAAAAGAAAAACCAAAAGCCTTAGAAGATTCTGATCATTATCTAATAACCATTTAGCTTCAGTTTTTAATAATTTAGTGGAACCTACAAGGAGACAAGTAGCTACGCACCCAGTAGTTAACAGGACCTTGAGAAAGAAAAGGGAATCCACTGTCTAGGTGGGACACCAGGTCTCAGATTTCAATAGCTTCGTCTGCCTCAGACTGCCTTTCTGTCTTTGAGCAAGTCACTTCAGCCTCTCCTTTCTGCTTCTTACACCTCTTAACTATGGTTAAAGTTCTAGGGGCTGCAAAAAGTTGTTATTCTTTGAAGAATTCAAGTACCTAGATGGAGAGGGGTACCTGGCTAGGTTTAGGGAAATGATGAGGCTTCAGAGGTCAGAGCAAGCGCAGCGCTGTAACTGGAGTGGGGCTGTAAGAGGACTGCAGCACGCAAGTCCTCTTACTTAGCTGCCAAATGCAATCAAGGGCTGCTTGAAGGAACACAGCCTGGGGCTGAGGTCTCCTGGCCTACAGGTCACCCCAGGGCTTGAGTTACCAACGAAGAAAGAGAGAAAGCACTGAGCTAGAAGGTGACTGGAAAAGTGCTCTCAAAGGAAATGGGGACTGCAGAAACAGTTTTCCTGAGGAATACTTGTTCAGAAAATGGAGCGCGGTCCCTAGTCTATGGTGCAACCTAAGGCTCAGTTTAGGATTGAAAGACAAGGTGCAGAGTTGCCAGCCAAAGGAGGGCTAGAAAGAAGATGAAAAAGATACTTTCTGTCCTTAGCGGATTACTTCATTATATATTTGTACTGTTTTTTGTTCATTTTTTTTCCTCTCTTCCATTCCTTGTTGGAGAACCAGGAAGGTACAGAGGGAGCACAATTTCAGTTTAATGAAAACTTACAGACTAAGGTCCATATATTCTGACAGGGTCAGAGAAAGCAAGGTAGGAGTACTAGGGGAAGACTGCAACCTTTTGTTTCTAAATAAAATGGCTGTCACAGAAGAGAATCCATAACAAAAAATATTAAAGGGGTTTACCATGTGACTCTCTTGGCCTGTAAAATAACAGCTGCCCAGGCTCGCTAGCCAGCATCATGCTAATCACGCTTTTCAGCCAGTGTTCAAATGGTAATGTTGTACCTACCATTTGTGAACATGGAAACTAATATGTGATGCCAGTGTCAGATCTTTTCCCACTACTTCTCAGTTCGGTGTAGTCTGTTTAGAGCACTCTTACTGAAACATCCCATTGGATAGTTTGGGGTTAGGTATGAGAAATTCATGACTGAAGACTCTGAACTTATTTTACGTTCCCTAATTGTACTAAGATTCTCATACTTCATTATTATAGGGAATATATATCTAAATTCCCTGCACATAATTGTAAAATAATTTCAAGAAAAAGGCCATAAAGCAAGTATTTTAGGGAGGAAGAGAAGCAATAAGTTCTATATACAAAATCATGAAATAGTTTTCCAAGATTTCCAGAATTCTGCATTTATGTATGCTCAAGTTTGGCAATGACAAAACAATCTGTTCTGTTTGATGTTGCTCATGAAATGAACTCTTTAAATAAGTTACAGAATTAAGATTATTGCAGCTATGTGGAGGAACAGCCATCCAACTATTAAAGTGAGCCTTTTGGACTCAAGAGATGTTGATATAGTCAGAGGCTTTCTGCATCCAGACGCATAGAATTATTTAGGTACTTGATATTAATGGAAGACAGACTTTTCAAAAGCATTTTTATATATGGAAAAAAACATTTATATATAAAAATATATAATTCTGATTCTTATACATTCTAATGCAAACACAGGAATCAGTGACTAGACATTTACTCTAAAAAACTGTGTAAAGACAAATAACAAATGGCTCTGCATTAAAGAATTCAACATTAGGTGTTGTTCCTGCACTTATTTTATGCATAGCCATAACTTTAAGAAAATAGGTAGTTCACTAAGTTATGATTCCAATATCTGTTTCTGCAATTAAACCCAAATTATTTGATCACAGACATGTAGATGTACCATCGAGATGGGGAAGAAAAATATCTGAATCATGCCTGAACTGAAACATGTTAATAAAAGCCCCTTTAAAACACTATTTCACCGAGGGACTACAAGGTGTTTATGCACCCAGCATTTGATTTCAAAAGATTGTACTAGCTAGCACTTTTCCAAATGCAATCAGAATTCTCTAGCATCATAGAAGCCAATTATCCAAAATATTGCTAATTGTAACTCTTAGTTACGCTACTGCTCATCAAGAAGAGTTCTACCTAATTCATATTTCACTGTCTGCACACAAGCAATGAAGGAACAAAGAAGCCCTGTTACCTCAATGAGTATGAAAGGAGAATCAGAGCGCCCACAGCTATTCATCTGAAGGCCAGGTCTGCTTTTCATGCCGTGATACTTCACGCAGATTTGCCTGCTGACACTTCATTGACACCAGCTGAGTCTCTCCACAACTGTAACCTGTACGCTCCACAACTGATGTTCTGATGTCAATGCCTGTCAAGCCTCTTCATGAAGGAGACTTTCCAAAGGTAATCTTTTCGTATTGCACTTTTTGCATGTATTCCTTGAGCTGTCCACTCACACAAGAACAACTTCTCTGGCCAGATGCCTACAAGAACACATTAATTAACTCACTAGTAAGCAAGTTCTTGACAGGAAGCATGGAATTATCTGCTGTGTGATCTCCCTTGATTAAATCAACAACCGAAACAGAAATATTCTCCTTTTCTGTAGTGATTTCCGTTAAGAAATTCCATCCTCAACAATGACATTGTGTCAATGTAAAGAGTCTCTACAGCTGTTGGACTTCAGTGACTTCAACAACGAGCTTCATTAATGAGACTATTCATTGCTCTATTTGTAAGCAATCAAAATGGTGTAATTGCTAATTTGCAGAGGAGGACCACCTTCCTTCAGGAAGGCCGTATTAACACTAATGTATGTTCACATCATATAAACTACGGTCAGTCGGTTTTCATCATTTGTAAATGCATACCTACTTTAGGACTTGTCGTGAGGAATTGGATTAGTGACTAGTTCTGTGCCTGATGATGCTTCAGAGACAAATCCAGAAATTCTATAGCAGGCAATTACCCAGTAACCTCCAGGCATGGAAAGCACACGTTTAATTCTGATCTGCAAGTTGGTTTATACCATCAGGCAGAAGCCTTTGAATTTAAGCTAATTTGTCTGTTCTTCCTCCAACCTTTTATCACCAACCCCGTACCCCTCACCTTCTCCGTCCTTTCAAAATGCCATCCCACCTCTCTCTTCCAAGTCAGTATCCTCAGTTGTGCAAATCACTTTTCTTATTTTATCCTAACTCATTTAAAATCCCTTATTTTTTGTCCCAGTGAATGCGCAATAGAACTACCTGAAAAATAAGACTTTCAGACTTCCATCTTCAAATGTGGTATCTTTAAAATACAAGTTTCTAAAATATTCTGAAATAAAACTCAGCTTCTGTGGCAAGATTAAGCTGTTATGCCCATATGAGTTATTTTGTTTTTTCTTGATCTACTGATAAGGACCACTGAAGACTTTTTCATTTATTTTTTTTGTACTGTTACTGTTTTTCATATGCATAACAGATCATTAGTCTGCTACTTACTACAAATTACCTATTTTCAATAAAAAACTGAAAGAAAGATATGTAATCAGGGATGGAGCATTTTAATACATCTCAAGACATTACTGTAAGGGTACATTTCGATACAAGAGAATCATAAAATGTGAATAGTTTACTTCTTCAGAGTTGCCTTAATGCAGACACACCAGCTCTTCCCCTTGATATGTTTCGTAGCCATGTTTTCATTTAGCAACCCTATCCTACAGACAACTACAGAACCACATCAACGTGCAGCGTAGTCACTGTAGCAACTGCTTAGGTCAGTAGAGAGGACCCCAGAGCCCTGGCTTCACTCCAGGGAGCTTTGTCTCTTCTCATGGCTTCTCGTGGACCACAATGTACAGAGTGAATCCAGTCTATGCATTACTGGGAAGAAAATTCAGCACAGCTCTGTGTTCATCCAAACCTTGCTAAGACCAACACCGCTGTTTTCTTAAATATCTCAATATTTGAGATAGAGAACTTTGAGTGCCCATGGCTAACAGCCCACACACCTATTAGCAGCACTCCAGCCACAATTAACTTGAGGAAAACATCACATGTACAGAGCAGGGAATTTTAGGGCACTCAGCCTAGCAGAGGGAGTGTAGTCAGGAGTCTGGCTCTACAGATTTGAAAGAAATGTAGAGTGTAGTGTGGCAAACTGCAGTTGACTAAAGATCTGTTGGCAGAAGACTGGAAAGTTATGGAAGGACCATTCTTGCACACTTTGCAAGCTCAAGTTTTTTTAAAAAAAATGTGTATTTAAGTAGCAGCAATGTCTTCATCTCAAGGCATAAAAAACATGCCAAACTACACCAAGGAGAAAAAAAACAGAACATGCACTATGTTAAAATATTTCCACCCAAAAGCATCAAAAGTATAGTATCTTGATAATACAGCAAAAGTTTACCACATGGAAAATAGTCACACTAGTTTTTCCAAAGAATATTCTTGAAAGCTTGATGAATTACATATGTTTACAGATAAGGAGTGTCAGAAAGCAAAACAGAGATGAAAGTTTGTACAAGACTAGCAAGGTAAACTTATATATGTACTCCACAAAGTAAAGTTTTGCGAAGTACAGCTCATGGAACTTCATTAATTCATTTCAGAATTTTATCAGACTTCTGAGCTTTTTAGTAGAGAACAGAAATCTGCTCTGAGTGTTTCAGAGAGCTCCTTGTTCAGTTCAGCACAGACTTCTACTCCCAGCAACTACTCCATCCAAAAATCTCAGTAACATTTCCAAGATTTTCTAGAAATGTTAAATTCTGAAGCTACCTCCCCCACTTCCAGGCTGAGAGACAAGTAAGAGCTATGGTAGTTAGTTGTTATGACCTTGCTGAGCTTAAAATTAACACCTTGTAACTCCCCATAAAATACCTCACCCCCAGTAAAACCAAACCACACAATCAACTCCAACTTTGCTTGCCTTGCCTGTGAATATACAGAAACATAATTCTGGCAGTTCTAACTAACCTAGTGAGAAAGATTACACAAGGCCAAAAAAAACATAACTGAAAAATATTTCAGTGTTGACATTGCTAATTAATCACTAAGACCTACATAAAACTTCTGCATCGATTTGCCTGTGGACAGATACAAATGAATACACCAAATATATAGCTATATAGCTGCCTGCTGGTATACCGCAGTCGCCAATAATACCTTTACACACAATATTCAACTGGAACAATCAGTGCAAAGTTCCAACTGAATATCTGGCATAATCTGATTATGTGTTGATCAAGTTTGGAAATGTGAGGGAAGAGTCTAACTGCTAGTTTTCAAACATTTCAGTTTCTTTGCATATTTTCAAAGCCAAGATGCATTAGGTAGTTGCTCAAACATGGAAATGAAATATGAAAAAAAAAAACGAACAGAGCAAGTGCACTCTGCTTTGACATACCAAGAGTCAAGCAGCTGGCTCTGGCTTAGGAGGCATCTTGCTGAGAAATAAATTTTGGTTTTAGTTCAAAATCAGTAAGTCTGACGATAGATGATGCAATTTGCATGTTTAACGCAAAGTAAAACTAGGTCTGAAAACCTTAAGTCAATTTTTTGTGTATTAACTTTATGTTCATGCTTCAAAGCATAATTCAATCTGAAGTTGACAGTACTTATCTGACATACTTTCAATGGGTTGAGGGGAGCAGAGAAAGACAAATCAGTATATCAATTTTTCAAAAAGTGCTAGATACCTGCTTGCTCCTAATAACCTATAGTTTCTTGTGGCCATTTCAGCTGCTGGAAAAGAGCGCTCTGTTCTCCTACCCCTCTGTACCCCAGGGAATTCCACAGAAGACAACATGCATTAAAAAATTACCAACTTTTCATGAATGTGGATAAAAGCTTACAAAACTTTTGCAATATCCTGGTAGAAACTCTGCAGAGATCTCTTTCTAAAGCCAATAAACCGCAGTAAGAGAGTTTTCCTGTGAGCCTGGTATCAGGAACAGCATTGCTGGAGGAACAGAGAAAGGACTAAGTCGGGCTCAGCGGTGAGGACAACGGGAAGCAGCTGAGCCAGTCAAACACCACTGCTGTCATCCCCTACTCTTTGCTGTCAGGAGAGACAACTACATTTTTAAGAACCAGACCTAGGGATGATGGCAAAACAGTGCCATACAAATCAGATTGTGGCAAGAGGTGTTCATAGCTCCGTTCTTGCAGATTCAGCCCAAAGCTCTTGAGACCCGTTTTCACAGGCTTTTATATTACGCTTTTCAGCTTACCCATTGTTATTTTAAAGACTCATCATAGTTACAAGCTCCATTTGAAGTTCTGACTGAGAGACCTATGCTTAACATCGCCATTGGACATGAATTCATCAACAGAGATGAGAAAGCAGCTAGGTATGTAATCACCAGCACTAAGTGTATCTCGCAATGCTGCCATGTTTCTAAGTGACATGACACCACCAATACAACCTAGTAACACCTTACGCCTTGTGTGGAGTCCAAAACCCCACAGCTATGTGAAAGTAACAAGTGATGGAATACATGTTTTTACTCAGCCTTAGGTTTAAGTAGCAATGGTACAAAACACTAACAAACGAAAAAGACTCCATAGTCCACAGACAAAAACATACCTGTTGGGTTTGTATGTGTTCTTTTGATAAATTGCATGTGAAAATTTGCAGATTGGATTAAACACAAGATTTTCACAAGGTGATTTGGCACGTACAGACAACCTAAAAGCTGACAGCAGATAAAAGCACTTTATTTCCTACTTTCCTACTGAGGAAACTCATTTTGTATCTGCCTTAACTCTCAGTAACATCCCATTTTATTCTGTGCTTGAAAACTAACAAAAACCATTAGGTCTCTCCAGGAGACTCATCCTAGAAAACAAAACTTTCCTTTTCAGGTATTTTTAAGTTAATAACTAAACAAACAAAAACTGGATGACAAGCACATTACTCATCAAGCATTTTGCACTTTTGCCTAAGGTCCAGCCAAAAACAGATCCCAGCTTGCTAGTGATGAGACAAATGGGGATAACTTTTTCTTCTCTTCCCCCTCCCCAGAACGCTAATGTGGCTAATTTCTGTCTGCCTCCAATTCTCCAACTAAGTGGCTATTCTATGCTAAGCAAACTGCAAACACACATTGTATGCAACTCCACAGCAGTAAGGTGACCTGTCTTTCCTGCTCAGTGCAAAAAGGTGAATGTATAATGAGTACATTTTTCCCTGTGGTATTTCCACGTAGAAAAACGACACTAAAAATCATGATTAAGGATGGAGCAAGTTCCCCAGTAACACTGGAAATAGAGGAATGTATTTAGATAGGTAGATGAGCAACAAAGTATTGATAAAATTTTTACTTAATTTATCCTTTTGATGAATAACCACTTTCTGCAAAGAGTCTGACTGATTTATTTACAAAAGGGAAAGAAAGAGAGCATTAAACCCATGCAAACAAAATGAGGAAAAGTCACTGGAGAATGACTTTGTTGGGCCCAGTGTTCTTTAATGAGCGCTCTGGTGACACATTCAAAAACAGTATTCATTGTGGGACATTATGCCGTCATTGCAGCACACCGCTTCAGTGGTATTATTATATGTAAGGCAGTGAAGGGTTGTCTAACTGATCTCTCACAGGCTGACATTTCTACTTGCTCTCCGGGCAGCTCTGCTTAGATGCAGACAGTTGCAATATACACAGCTGTGTCTGTGCAGCTTTTAAAATAAAATAGAAGAGTTCAGTGGAAGGGACCTACAAAGATTGAGTCCAGCTGCCTGGCCACTTCAGGGCCAACCAAAAGTTAAAGCATGTTAAGGCATTGTCCAAATGCCTCTTGAACACTGATAGGCACTGGAATCAACCACCTCGCTAGGAAGCCTGTTCTAGTGTTTGACTCCCCTCACAGCATAGAAATTTTTCCTAATGTCCCATCGGAACCTCCCCTGCCCCAACTGTGTGCCATTCCCGTGCCTCCTATCAATTGTTCCCAGGGAGCAGAGACAGGCAGTGCCTCTCTGCTTCCCCTTCCCTGGAAGTTGCAGAGAGCGGTGAGGTCGCCTCTCAGCCCCCTTTTCTCCAGACTGGACAACCAGAGCGTCCTCAGCCTCAACTCATAAGACATGCCCTCCAGCCCTTTAACAACCTTTTTACATTGTGGAGCCCAGAACTGTACACAATACTCAAGGTGAGGCTGCACCAGGAGAATCACCTCTTCTGACCGGCTGGCTGTGCTGTGTTCAATGCACCCCAAAATGGGGTTTGCCCTCTTGGCTGCCAGGGCACGCTGCTGGCTCCTGCTGAGCTTGCTGTCACGAGCACCCCCAGGTCCCTTTCTGCTGAGCTGCTCCGCAGCCGCTCGTCTCCCAGTCTGTGCCTGGGTCCAGCACTGCTCCATCCCAGGTGCAGCACCTGGCACCTACCTTTGTTGAACTGCGTGCCGCTATCAATTCCCCAATGCTCCAATCTAGCTGGATCCCTCTGCAAGGCCTCTCGTCCCTCCAGGGAGCCATCAGCAAACTGGCTGAGGATGCATTCCGCTCCCTAAGGATGCTTAGGCAGCATACTCCCAAGCAAAGGTTACTGGCTCAAGCTCAGTGCAATGCTCACTGAAGTATGTTTTGGACAGCTTGAAGTACATGCAGTGTAGGACTGTATCACGAGGTAAATGATGACAGGAACAGAGCACTGTATTACATTAAGACTAGGGCATTTACCACCTCGCAAATCTGAACTCCAGCTTTCATACACCTTGCTCCCCAGCCAAAAACATACACGCACCTGGATCTTACAGCTGCAAAGACTTCATTAAAAGCCTTGAAGAGTTACCCACCTGCCACTCCTGAGACAGGGTGTATAACGTCCTTAGGTTTCTTACCAGGCATTCTGAAGCACTAGCATTCCTTTGCCTTTAAACTACATTTTTTAAATTACTACCTATCAAGAAACATTCAATGATCTTCTGTGCTACTAGAAATTACATGCTGCACTGCCTCCATGAAAAGCATGAAAAAAATCTCTCTCTCATACTCAGAGAAAGCAGTCAGGAGGAAGAGAGAAGCTTATGATTTGTTTCACTAAAAAGTCACCATGATCTGCCATCACTAAACGCCTGCTCATGTAGTTTAGGGTGAATCTGAGCTGTGAAAAAATCCCTTACTAAAACAATTTCCATGAACAAGGAAGGAAACAACATAATATAAAGTAAGATTTCAGGATTGAAAACCAAGAGTTTTAAATAATCAAAAACTTGCAAATCAATAAAACAAGTAATCAAGAGAATTAGGAACCTGAAAGTTTGCATTAGAAAATCTCAGAAAAATTTAAGAAGAATTGGCTTCCTCCAGTCAGCGTTCTAACAAATCCAGAGCAATCCATAACACCAAAAGAACAGATCTAGAAAGAGTCTCAGAACTAAAGTTCGCATAGAAAAAAATTAAACTGTACTTTTAATCCTGCTAACTTTACATGACCTGCGGGTTAGAACACAGATCTAGCTTTGTCTCGAATGATCTTGATGTGTGGCTGGAATCCTCATTCCTGAACGAATTCACCGCTTTACACAGAAACCCTGAAATGTTCTTCAAATACCCCACCATGGAAAAACGTGGACAAACCTCCAGTACTTGACAAGAGAAAGGATAAATTAATAAATAAATGAGAGCTCCTTTTGAGTCCCTAGCAAAATAACTACAGTATCCCCAGAAAAAGAATTACAGGACACGACGCCAGTCATGCATGCAGGTTAACTGTTGAACGGAAACATATCCAGCATTTCTACACCACTCTGAGGGTAAACGAGTGCCCTCCATTTTAAGTACACTGATGCCCGAGGAAAGAGTAGTATGTCTAACATACAGCCAGTTCTCTTCTTTCTTGCACCACTTTCATACTCGTGTCACTCCAGTGACTAGACTATATTCAGTAGAATTACTCCAGGACAGATGAGGGCAGAATTGGACTTTAATATTTTAGGATCATCATATGGCTCACAGAACTACCTCCAACTCATTCTCAGGTATATGAATGTTAAGTTCTGAAATCATGAGGGGTTTCCCCCCTCGCTCCCAAAGTTTACATACATGCTGGACTGCATGAGCCTGTACTGCATGAAGAGCAGTATAGATTTTGAGCCTCTATCCCCATCCAATGAGAGAAAAGTTTTATCATTGACACTGTACCCAGTTTTATAAAGCTCTGTGAAAGGCATTTTGATATAAAGGATGAATATTTCAGAATTACTTGGCTGGCTTACCAAATCCATTCAGGGGCTCTGTTCTTATTTCATGATTTCACCCAAAAAGCTTTCTAGTTTTCTCATGACATCTTCTAACACAAGCAGAGCAGACAAGTTTGCTTTAGGGTATAAATGTGAAATATCTGCCTACAAATTGATCTTCCAACCTCAACAAAATTTCTCTCCTTGCCCCTTCTCCTCTCTCGGCCTCAGCTCCTGTGCACAATTAGGGCTCTGTATCATGCTGAGAGCATGATATAACCAACACAGGTAAGAACAGGCAATAACCAGATCAAACTCAAAACTCAAACCAGTTTTATAGGGCAAATGTTATCTAACCAGAGGACAGTTGTGGACGAAAGAAAGGAAGACTAGGATGGCATCAAATAAATTTTCATGTCATAATTATATAAATAAATACCATCTGGCAACTCACACCTCTAATTCTTATGGAAGAAAAATATTTTCTTTCCAAATACTCTTCCCAGAAAGAGAAGTGCTCATATCTCTTTTAACACTGAACTACTTCTTTTATGTTCTTGGACAGTGCTCAATATTTGTACAGACAAACACAGGATCCTTAATATTGGATTAAGGAATTAAGTGCAGTGGGATCTGCAGCCTTTTCCATTTTCTCACTCCTATCACACCAGTATTTACCAAGCTCATGTGTGCTGAAGGCAAGTTCAATTTCCATCTCTGCTCAGGGGAGTGATTAAATTTAGTTGATGCTGAGAAAAAGAAATTCAGTGTGATGAATATAGCAAGACTTGGCTGCCAAATCTATGAGGAAGGATTAGTACCAGAAGCAGAGCTACCAAAAGAAAACACCCGCAAAGAAAGCTTAGTTATAGGGGGAAAAAAAAAAGTAGGAAGGAAGTGGAAATTTAATCTTTTTTCTAAAAAGCAAAGCCAAGACACTATAAGCGCAGAACTTAAGTGTGTTAAACTCAATTATATATTTCAATACCAAAGAGTATTCTAATAGTACAATTTTAGATTCATTAGAATAAACCCTGATTTTGAGGGAGTTTGGAACAAGACTTAGGATTTCCATTTTGCAGCTAGTATGGATCTTTTAACAGAACTGAAAGAAAATCCTAAATTTGAGTTTCACTGAAGTTTGGAGTTGATTCAAATTTTGCAGCATTTGCTTGTATCTGACAATAAAACATCAAATAGCTTCCTCTGTTAGGGAGACCTATTAGTAGCTTGTTCTTCTGGAAAAATGGAGTAACTTTTCCTGTAACCTGAAACTTTCCTACTAACTGAAACAACAGTCATCTCTTCACAGAATCATAGACTCATAGAACAGCTATGGCTGGAAGGCACCTTAAAGATCACCTGGTTCCAACGCCCCGCCGGGGGCAGGGATGTTACCCTCTAGATCAGGTTGCCCAGGGCCTCATCCAACCTGGCCTTGAACACCTCCAGGGATGGGGCATCCACAGCTTCTCTGGGCAGCCTGTGCCAGTGCCTCACCACCCTCACATTGAAGAATCTCCTCCTAACATCTGATCTAACTCTCCCCTCTTTTAGTTTAAAACCATTGCCCCTTGTCCTATCATTATCTACCCGAGTAAAGAGTCCCTCTCCATCCTTTTTATAAGCCCCCTTTAAGTATTGAAAAGCTGCAATAAGGTCACCTTGGAGCCTCCTCTTCTCCAGACTGAACATCCCCAGCTCTCTCAGCCTTTCTTCATAGGAGAGGTGCTCCAGCCCTCTGATCATCTTCGTGGCCCTCCTCTGGACCCGCTCTAACAGGTCCATGACTTTCTTGTGCTGGGGACCCCAGACCTGGATGCAGCACTCCAGGTGGGGCCTCACGAGGGCAGAGTAGAGGGGGACAATCACCTCCCTCGACCTGCTGGCCATGCCTCTGTTGATGCAGCCCAGGATGCAGTTGGCCTTCTGGGCTCCAAGCGCACACCACTGGCTCATGTCTTTTCACTCAAGGAGATGAATGAACACTTCAAAATTAACCATTGCATATAAAGGACAACTTCTACTTACACAGCAGACTGAGCACTTTATTTTGGAGTTATACATTAGTCCAGTGGCATTTTTTCTGGACCATAATTAGGTTCAACTGACAGCACTGACTTTTCAAGGCTGGGAAAGAAATATATTGACCCAGTACAATCACATTCAAGAATTTTCTACACTTTTGCCATTTAGAAGGAGCACACTGTCATCTCAAAGGCAGTAGTTTCATCCCTCTTCTCAGAATGGAGGATTAAAATGTGGCTTCCAAGACTGGGACAGACATATAAGAAGGGACTTTTTTAAAACCCTGCTTTTTCCTTAAGGAGGAAAGCATGAGGGTGTTTTGAATTGGTTTGTTTTTGAAAGCAATAAGCAGGTCTTCCAGAAGTGAGGGCTGCTAACCTGAGTAAACCTGGGGAATTAAACAGACACCAAATGATCTAAACCCTTTTCTTACTAAATGGTGATTTTGAAAGCACTTCCATTTTGAATTAGGGGAAAAAATAAAAATGAATGATCTTCCAAATAAACTGAATTACTCATAACAATGTCAGATCCAATCACGTTAATATGAACAAAAAAACCTGTTCATTACAAATTGTACAGGAGCATTTATTTAAAATCAGCTGAGTTTGATAAATTACCACCCACAGTATGTGCGTGGCTTACTGTCTGCTTTAAGGAATGATTCCATACACAATTAACTTACCATTAGCTCTGAGCACCCAGAAACCTTGGAGGTGATATAAAGATGCTTTGGTTTTAGCAAGGCCTATTGGATACTGCATGCTCCCAAGAGTGCTATTCACATTGGCTCCTTTCAAAAGCTGTAGGCAGTGAAAGCTCCTCCATATCTCTGCCATTCCACGTGCCTTGAACACTTAACGACTGGGAGTCTACCCATTTCCTATGCCAAATGGCTGGTATCAAGTTTGGACCTGTTTTGCCTAAAGATCACCACCAAAATCATAACAATGACCACCAGTAATTTACATACCCAACAGAAACAGCAATTCATGGCTTGTAGCAGAAAACTATCTCAGGATACCAAGGAAGCTGGCGAGCTTCAGGCAACAGCTGTTCTTCATGGGCAACAGTGCACCGCTACAGAAAATCAGTGCAGCTCTTGCCTGATACCTATATAAGCTTTTCTGTAGAAATAAAATCATTCCCACTAGTTTTCAGGAAAAAAAATAAAATTAAAGCTCTTTAATTTCAGAAGTTTAGCATATCAATGAATGGAAATTCATGCCTAACACAGATGGGTAATAATCTGTTCTTCACATTAGGCTACAGTACCTCTCAACAATTAGACTTGAAGAGACTTGAAACACGTTGACCCATTAAATGTAGAAGTCAATTCTTGCTACCATTGTGACAATGTTCTACTCCCCAGATCAAAGTTAGTTCACTTCAAATACTCGGACAAGTGACAGAAAAGATTTATTTCAAATATAAAATCTCTTCTACAAAAGAAGCAGAGTTTATTAGAATATTTATGCTCTTTCTAAACCACACTAAAACTGTTCTGCGACAATTAACAAGTGTGATGCAAGAAAATCCCATATGCTAGCACAGATGCCAGTCACAACAGCAGCTCTTGTGAGGAGGAGCTCCTGTAAGACAGACACAGGCTGCTGATGCCATTTGCTTGCATATTGGCATCCAAAAATAAAGCCAATACACCTGTCATCACAAGCTGCAATTACCTAATGACAGAAGGGACAGCTCCTTGATTTTGCACACAGAGCCATTTAAGAAATACTTTTTTCTTGTAGCTCCCAGAGAGCTACAGAGTTCCCCGTTGCTCCCTGTACGAAGTTCTGAAGTATAACTTTGCAGAAATGTTACTACCTTCTGCTGCAATTCAACTTGTTGGAAAATATATAAATATATATATTAATAGTAAATTATTTAATTAAACGCTCCCTCCCCCTGATATTTTCTCTCCCCATTTTGTTTCTCACCTGTCTCTTAGCAGATGGCATATAGATTACACACCATAAATATGCAACTCCAGTCATTTGAGGGAATCTTATCTGTTCTTCCTAGGAGGTTGATTGAACAACTGTCCGCTGATGAGGCTTTTATAGCACCAACATTTGTGACACATCCAATCAGCTAGTGAGCAAATGCACCTACTGATGCACATTATTTACAGGTGGGTGAAGCCAGAGCTTACAACATTCATTTAGCTTTTGATTTGTTTTCAAATTACAAAACTCAAACACACATGAATCACTGCACATTGTTAAACCTAGAATTAATCTGCAGAGCTCCACCACTTTTAGGACACTCAAATCTTGCATATAAATAAAGCAGGAGATTTGTTGCCCTCAATACAACTCTTTCACATAAAGCAAATGGGCAGTGCCCAATGTTAGATAAACACAAAGACAGCAAATGCAATGAAGTCATGAATGGACAGTATGGGCAAACATTCTCATTTGCTAAAAATCCAGACTTAATTAAAACAGCACATAAAAACTAAAATCCATGGCAAGCAAAACAGTTTCTCAGGTAACTAATTCCTGTTATATTTATTGTTGAGTGTATTAACCGAACATTGAATACTTCAGACAAGCTGATCTGCAGTGTTTCAGTTTTTGGATTCATATGATTTATTTACTATGCATTTGTTAAAGTATTTTTCATTCAAAGATGTTAGCAGAAAAATCTTTCAAGAAGGAATTTTAAAGGCTCTTCTTGTAGATGAAAATGAAAAATCTCCATCAGCTTAAGTATTCGATAAACAGAAACTAATGAACAATTATTTAACATCATCACAAGTGTCAGAGGCCTGAAGTAATAGCGTTTCATTAAGAATGTGTGCCCTGAGTCATCTCCCAGACTGGTGAATCACACATAGCAGATTCCTTTCATTGCCAAATATAGTCACAGAATTATATTAACAGATCTGTTAAAAATATAGGAATGACATGACATCTCCTGCTGTTAATTCAGATCAATTACTTGTTAAACATAATTAAACGAGGCAGGAGGGAGGTCGTTAACTGATGTTTACATTAGGATTTAATAAAATAATGGAGATAAGCAGTTGTAGTGCTTACAGAGAGTTTGAGAGATTGATCAGCAAAGTTTATACATCTCAGGTGAAACAAAATAACTAAGAAAACTAATGTTTCCCTCTCATTCTTTACTCTCATATACCTACTGATTTAATAGATTTCAGTACCTGAATAATATAAACCAGGCATGATGGATCCTTTATAATTTATTACAACAAATAAATTATGTTCTCCCATCAGCAAGCAATGACTGCTCCTAAACCATATTACTTCACTTTACTGTTTGTTTACAGAAACAGATACATTACTAGAAGAAACTCACAATCCTGACAGTACGTTGCACCTAAGCAGATGAATCATTTCTACAAATTTTGTCTCCTATGTAGATTGCCCTTTCTTTGAATCCCAGAGCCAGAAGAAATTTAGCCAGCTGAAACTGAAAGAGTATAAATCTGAAATAATATAGTCAGACTGTCTTTTCTTTGTACCTGTTAAACTCACCATATTTTTTGCCTGTTAAATGACTGTACATCTTTCTGGGCTAGAACTCAGAAGGCTACGAAGAAAATCTAAGCATCCCCTCTCGCAATCATCGCTTAGCCAGAAAGCTCTGATTCAGGAAATCCAGTTTAAGAACACAAATACTGCTACTGCAACTCCAGCCTCTTTCAAAACTGGCACCTCCACAAGTGAAATGAATTTTACCTTTAAATGCTGAATTTTAGATGTAGTGTTTTCTTTCTTCTGCAATGTTATTAGACAAATTTGTTTGCCTTTCCTTGATAGTTAATCAACTTGTTGATTAGCAAGTGGTCCCACTGCTTGTTGACACTTTAATCTTACATGCTCATCTCAAAACACTCTGGTTCTTCCACTTTCAAAATTAGAACAGGTAGAGAAAATTGGAAGGGAAGAAGATAGCAAGATAGCATCAAGAACCATCGAAAGATCCAGACACATCACGAGAGATTTTCAAGTAGCAAAAGCTTGCAGAGTTTCATAGATTGCAATGAAACTGTTCTGATTAAAACCAACTGAGAATAGCCTCATAATTACAGTTGTATCCATTTAGAAAGTCACTATGATGAATATTGCTCTTCCTCTCACTGTCTTTGTCCAAATAAATAAACAAACAAAAAGCCTTTACAGCTACAAACAGGGTTCCATTAAATGCAATATCTTCAAATAGCAACACATTTAGAAGTGTGGTGGTTTTTTGCATGTTTTCTTTTGGCTAAAATGTGGTCTTCTCTTTGTGCTGTAATTCTGGCAGCAACTTCTGTACAACTAAACTAGAACAAAAATAGGCGAGGTATCAGAATTACTCTTCTGTTAACAGTGGAGCTAAACATTAAAAATCCCAAATGAAGGCAAAAGCAAATTTGTGACCTTAATGTGCTTGTTGCAAGTGTGTGGAGTGAGGGAAAGGAGGGGAGAGACCCAGCAACTGAGCTCTTCCTGGCAGGAAGTTCAGCAATAACCTTCCGTTCCCTCCCCGCCTCCCTCCCCAGGTGAACGTGTTCATCTTGTTCAGAGTTCACGTACACTAAGTTAAGAACTCTCAAAGTCACTGAAGGGCAATTTCCACATTCAGGATGAAGAGATGGAATGGAAGATAGATGGCAGGTAAATTAATTTATAGCATGCGCTTAGAGAAAATAAACAGGGTATCAGCTGCATATGCAAGATACACCTACACAGATAGCTCTCAAAACAAAAAAAAAAGGTGGGGGGGTCAGATAAGGATTAGGTAAGAAACTTGTGGAAGGGATCCAGAATTTTGGAAACTATACTGTTTCCCAAAAGTAATTCAAGTATCTACATCTCTTGAGTACTGGGCAGGGTTCACTATTACTGTTTGTTGATTTACAGACTGAAGCCCTGTAAGAATTTTAAGATTAAGAGATTGAGAACTCATCAAGAATGAAGACTTCTATTTATAAACCTTTCCCCCTGACATTTTTTTTTTTTTTGGTACTTTAGTGTTAAGCAGATGAAGAGAAAGGCAATGTAAACATTATCATTTAAAACTGGACCTGAATTTTCTGAGATATATCTCACAACAATCCAGTAGGTTTATTACTGGCTTTAATTATTCACAGTTAATGTTCTGCTCAATAAATTGTTGAATAAATAGGAAGAGTGAAAGGTTGACTAAGAATACATGGGAAGAATTGTTGAATTAATCATTCCACAGAGGTCAATACAAGGTCTATACATCACTTACATAAAGCTCAAACTCTGGATAATGGATTTAAGGAAGTTTTGAATCAGAGCTACATTAGGATCTTAGGCTGAGGAAGTGTCTCTATTCCAGCAAGTACAACACTCACAGATATGGCAATGATGCACACTGGACACTATTACAATATCCACAGAAAGAAGAATGTTAACAAGATGTTTTAAGACTCAAGGAAGCAAAACTGAAGTCAAATGGTACATAATTAAACCTGCTAATTAGCTCAGAACCACACAGCCACGGTATTCTTTCAAACACCAATAACATGAACTGAGTAAACATTTTCATTCAAGTTTTTGATGCTTGTTTCAAAGCATCATAACCTCATAACAGCACTGAGCACTATTTATTAAATCTGTACCTAAAATACCGATTACCACGAGTTGTTAAGGAGAGTGGAAATGCAGCACAGGTAGGCGTATTAAGCCTGCTGAAATTTTTCAGGTTATAATTTATTTTCAATTGGTATATGCACTACTCTAAAAGAGGGGTGGGCCACTTTTTCTTCTAAAACTTGAAGCGTGACTCTTACTGCTTCATATTTATATCTGTGCAAAAAGATTTTTTTTAATGTATAAACTTAGTATATCCTTCTGTAGAATATCATTAATGAAAAATGTGTAATGCAGATTCATTGAAGACAGGAATTTGAGCCATAACTGTCTCAATGAGTTACAGGGAACTTCGGGAATTAACTTCACAATGGAATTTGGCCCTCTGAATAAAATTATGGTCACCTGAACAAGCAAAACACTGTCAGATTGTTTTCCTACAGTTATTGCTGTATCCTGGAAAATTACTGAAGTATTAGCTCACTTGTCATCTCTTACAAAACCACTCTAAAATCAGGGTTTTCCTTTACAAAAGGTGAAAAGAACAATTTTGAAATGGGCGTTTTGAATATTAAGCTAGGAAAAGGATAGCAGAATTTTGCCCTGAACCAGCATCCTCTCAGACAGACCCAGCTGCCTTACTGAAGAAGCAGGGAACATGACCTGAGGGAGCTGAATGCAGGTCTTCCCCTGCAAAACCTCTACCTAGGCTAGTATAAAGGGTATACGCCCCCAGCAGCTGTTCTTTAGGAATTAAGTCCTACTCATTTCTCTAGACAGCGAAGGAAAAAGGGGAAAAAGTTGCTTTCTACTTCAGGAGATCTATAAATTGGGAAAGTGAAAAAGATAATCATGACCCCTTTCAGTTCTGAGAAGGGTGACTAAAGCCTGAAGAGATGCATCATTTACAGCATATCATGACAGAATTTCCATGTCATTCAGTTAAGCAATCCCTTGCTCAGTGCACGGTTTGTCATGTCTTTGTAACTCCTAAACAATTTATCCTTTTTATGTATATTAACTATAAGCATCAGAAAGAGTTCTCAAGCTCACTCCAGACAGCTGAAAGTAAAATGTTTTAGTCCCTAACTTTTACATACTTAAGGGCACCTTTTAAGATGCCTTTAGAGTTTCCTCCAAGGACTTTTTTTTTTTTCATATTTTCACAAAGGAATACAAATAAATATATGGTTTAACACAGATGCTTTGAGCACATTAACACTGGTAGCTACAGAACCAGTTTTCACCAACAGTATAAAAGAGGGAAGGAAATTTCAAATGCACATTAGCAAGATGCTGTTTACAATGGTTATATAAATATTTTGCATGAAAAATAGACTAATAGAATCTATTCTACTACCTAAACTCATGGTATATTTTCTATGGAAAACTTATTTGTATGTAAAATAGGATAGAAAGCATTGTGCCAGAAATCTAGTGATATTTGCAAAAGTTCCTAATATATAATACAGTAAAACAAATCTCAGAGACACTTCGAATGTACTCCTGTTGCCTTCTCCTAAATATAGTCTTTTGATGGCTACTGCAAATTTTTGCCTTGTTTTTGTCATGTATTTCAGACAGAAAAAAATGTGAAGACTAACTAAAGTGAAAATAGAAACAATATATGAAGTAATAAAAAAGGAAAAAATAGCAAAGAAGAAAATAGTTTTCATGTGAACATGCTTATTGCTAGAGTAAGTTATTAAAGGTAATAGAATGTAGAATTTACAGGGAATTCTACATCTCTGGAAAAAGAAAATGGGACAGTTATCTGCAACAATACCAGCTGAACCTAGGTGTCCAATTTACAATGAAAGAATATTTGAACGTCTGGAAATTATTTCTAGAGAAAATGACTGATCTAATGGTATTTCAATAAAGTAACAGTGATATAGCTGGATTTCTCCTTATAGGAAAACATTAAAGCGAACTTTATAGACTTGCCTTCTCATTATGCTTTGAGTTATATTTCAAATAGAGATCACAATTGCATTATGAACTCAGTAGAAACAAATTAAAAACACTGTTTCTGAGCTTGCTGCTATCCTCAAACAAGTCAACTATTACATATCACACAGTCAAAACAGCAAAATACAGGGCAACTTGCTTGGACATTGTTGAAAAAATATGGACTGAAAAGTTATATTTTTGAAAAAAAAAAACTCAAACTTTTGAAAAACTTCTTCATACCAACGTGTTTGATCCAAAGCTTATACATTCAGTAACAGTGATTTTCTGACAGGACTACAATATAAAGATGGATTTTTGAGCAGAATTTCATATTTATTATTGCAATCCTAACATTGCAAGCTCGCTCTGTAAAGAGTTTAAATGTGAACATATTTACACATATAAGTAATCCTAGTGAAATACTGAACCTTATTCTGTATATCCTTAAGTTTCTCAAAACCTCCTAGCCATTTCTGGAGTCCATAATGAGAACAGTGCTATCTGCACTTCTGAAGGATTTTGATTTTAATTTTTTTTTTTAAAGTATTTGATAAATAGGGCAAAATGTTAGGCCCAGTCCTCTATTTCCTCATGTTTTGTGTAGTTTTGTAAAGTAGTGCTGAATCATTATACCCTGATTTACACTGCTGCTGCAGACTAGAGGGTTTACCACAGTTGGGAAAAAAATTATCAAATCCATTCTCTCTACAACAAGAAGTGCTACAACACACACAGCTGGGGAAAAGCAAAATAGGAACTGACTGAAATGTACAATCCTTTCAAAGCGATTTCAATTATTCTCACATGAAGCTGAACAAAACCATTACATATAATCATTATGAATTGAATGCAGTACCCAATTAATATAAAAGTTCATTCTATCACTTTCAGAAATGCAGTAAAGGTTACAAATCTGCAAAGTGAGTTGAGAATAGTTCAGAAACACACACCCATAGTTAGACTTTAAGGCAAGGCACCATTCCAGGCGGCCACTTGGATTTCTCCAGCTAAGTCTACAAAAGCACAGAAGAGAAGCTGAGCTGGCCCTGCACAGATCCAGAACAGGCCCATTTGAGCCATGTATCCCAGCTGTAATGTAGGAAGCAAGGACCACCATTGCTTTTCATCTCACCCTAGCAATTACCACTCCACACAGCCCATGAAATCTGCAGCAGCTGAGATCTAATAGACTTGTAGGAAATGGAAAAGTTCTGAGCACCAGGACAAAGTATCCAGGCTGACAGTGGTTAAACCCAAGATGTATTTAAAAGTTACGCAACTGCTAACACACTTTTTGCCAGAAGAAATATGCTTTCTCCTCATAAATAACAGCAAAAATCACAGCCCTCTGATGGTACTGAAAGACGACAAATGACATGCCAACACCAATGAAAATTCTAATAAAGTATAAATACAGCACTGAGAAAGCACTAATCATGGTGTCCACTGCAAACTGCAATCTTTAGTCAGTCACACAGTTCCCAAAAACAGAGAAATACCTTTACCTTCATAATAGAAATCAATCGCAAACATGTTAGAACCCAGTATCTGAAAAACTTCCATGTCCTGCATTTTTCCCAATAAAAATCCTCACCAGGTCGCTATAATAACATAGCTTGAACAAGAGCTTTGTTTACAACATAGGTTTAGCACTCAGATTACCATTGATACAAGATTTTCTCCCACCTTGAAATTTCGCTGCCCTACACCGACATCATCACAGCAGGTATAGTTAAATGCATCTGTTGAGCATTTTCCTGTAACTCACAGTGATTTTCTGAACTCAGAGGATGCAAAATACAGAATTCACACCTCTGGATGCAAAGTCATGCTCAGCCTTAACCACAGCAACTCTCTCCTTCAAGTCAGGGCTAAAATCAGTTTGTCCACATAAACCAGGTTATTATATGCTGGCAGACAAGTGCTGATGAAAGGACAAAGGACCTAATTCTACTTTCACTGAAGTCCATAGCAAAACTCCCACTTACTTCAGTAAGAGCAAAAAACAGCATTAGATCTCTAAAAATTATTACTTTTCTCTGCAAAGCACCATATGCATTTCCCATCAGCCCCCTCCAGAAGGATGATGGTCTCTCTTCTTCCTGATAATATTGCCTCATTGAAAAGCATCTCTGACAGCCAGCACTAATTTAACTTCTATGACCACCTGAGGAATACTGCTTGACTTCAGAATATAACCTGAAGAAGAGAAAAGAATCAACCCCTATGGAAGAACCATAGGCACGCCAACATTAATGACTCTATGATACCCCTGTAACTAACAAAAAAAAGTCAATGCCATGTTTTAAGGAGATCTTGTACAAACATCTATTCCTCTGCACAATATACATCTAAGATTTGCAGAATATTTGCTTCTGTATATACAAGCACTTAGATATTTATCAGGAAATTGCTATTAAAAATAACAAATAATTTCAATCAAATGGAAAACTATAGTCTAAAAATGATGCTGAAATACATTCTGATACTCTGGGTTAAAAAAAGAGTAAAACTGTTACATAATTAAAACCACTTGTATATTTAATTGAGCATAAATTTGTGACTGTTTAGTAACTGCAGGAGAAATGAATGTTGCTGGCTTCTGAACAGAGAAAAAATGTAAGTAGTAGTTACGTAGTTAATAGTTTTTTCATAAGAATTAACAAAAGAAACAAGAAAGTGCACTAAAGTACCTTTCTTCTTGAAGTCTTTTAGATGCAGTCAGATTGACCATATTTAATTTATAAACATACGATAAAAGAAAAGCTAAAGTTCATCTTCACGTGCTCAGGGGCACTTCAGAATTGACCGTGGTTTGCAACCTAAGAATTGACTCATTAGGCCTTCCTCTTGAGTCAGCTGACACACAGCACACCTGGCAGCTGCTTGCAAGAAAGATCTTTGCACAGAAAGCATTAGCACCCAGCTCCTAGGTACAGGGTGGAATGCAGTTAAACTTGCCTTGCCCACTTCACAGGAACCACGTCAGTGGTTACAGGTGCTACTTATCAGCCTGATGGTGAAAGCATTCTTGTGGGAAGACACACATGTGGGACCTGCAACCGGGCTTTCCAATTCAATGATTGTTTGCTTACAAATTAGCAAGGCACAGAAGGATTCCCATGTGAAATGGGAAGCTCTATTCAGATTCCTTCGCCAGTGCAAGCATGTTCAAAATTCAACAATTAAACTGTACAGAAATGCAACAAATGATCAGTTCTACATGTGATATTTTACACCACCTCTGGATCTGTAACTGGAAGTCAGCAGACAACAAGATTTCACTTTAAAAAGTGCTATTGAAAAACTGGCTTGAAATCATAATACAAGAGAGATCATTGATACCTGACCGCAGCAGATGCAACACAAACCATGAGCGTATCTCCATTGGAAAGAGAAAAGATTAAGAAATACTTTAGTTATTGTTCAGCTAATTAACACATGCTACCGATGGTGTTCAGAGAGATTCTGCAGTTACATCAATATATTCATTTGCTACTTTTCTGCATCAACAAGAGATCATGACCTCATGTTGATAAAACATATTTCTGCACTGAGGTACCCTCTGCCCTGAGCCCCTAGTGCATTTAATAACCTACATAACAGCAAAGGCAGAGAGTAACACTGTGGCAAAATACAGGTGCTCCTTGTTTTCTCTTTCTTTCCTAAAGCATATTGAAAAGAAAGCATTTGACCTTTCTTGACCAGGTGCTTCACAAATATCACACGTATAAAGATAATTTTATACATTTTATAGAAGTGAATTACTAAACACCAAATCCAGTTTTTCCTCCAAATAAGAACTATAGATATCAAATAAAAAGTAATTCACAAGTACCGTAGCGCCCTCTGCAGTTGATGTGTAAGTTCTGCAAATACATCTGCAAAATAATGAACTCGTACACATTCCTTGCAAAGATCAGTAAGTCGATAATAAAACCTCATTGAGTTGAAACTCAGCAGAATTAACATTTTTATGATATTACCTTACTTTCTAGAATCACAGGGACATAATACAGGAACTTTTTAATTCTTCTAAATGCCTTGTCTATTAAAGGATGTGGAAACCTGTTTTGCTGCTGCTGGTCAGAACGGGTCAGATTCCTCAATGGTACTTCTGGCATTTACTTTCTTGGAACTTGACATAAATTTGCAATGCCTCATCTGAATTTTTTTTTCTGGTTAATTCTAATAAGTATCCAAAATAAACTGCATTTATATAAAGTTATGTTAATTCATCCATCAATCATGGAGAAGCATATTTTACAGTTCAGATATTTGCACTACTTTATTTACTGTTTTATAACCTTAACAGGGCATTTTGCTGAGATATGTACAGTACCAATTTCTTCATTTGGATACCCTGAGATGGTATTATTTTCCATTTTATATTGTTAAAAAACATTTGACACTCTAGGACCAGCTTTAGATGTTTGTTCAAACATGATTACCTAAAGGCTTTAAAAAACAAAACTGCTATTTGTTTCATAGCCTCCTTGTTGAATACTAGCTATGCGTTTACTCAAATAGTAAGAGTTCTTCATTGACTTGATCATAAGCAATTAAGCAGATGACTCACATGAGCAACTTTTTCCACACAAAACTAAGGCTTCAAACTTTTAACATAACTTCAAATATCTGTTCAAGTTGATAGCACTGTAGTACATAATACCTGATGGGGCTACAAAAGTATACACCGCTGTACTACTATATTTCTGTCAAACTCTTGAGTAACTAGGTAGACAGAAGTCAGCAGCTTCTGACACTTTTACATAGCATTTTAGTATTTGAATACTGTAGCAAAAATAAATTACTCACGTTATGGAGAGCTGTCTCCCTAACACTGATAGTGCCACATGTCAAAACCATTTTCCACCAGAACACCTTCATTCCAACTTAATTTATATCTGCTTTTTTTCTCGGATCTGTGAATACAATTGTTTTAAAATGATCATTAGATTTTACTGTATTTTTTCCTCCTAAAACAAAAAACTTTGTACCTTACAGAAACAGCATGGTGTATTTCCCACTAAAACACAGAAAATTGAACTGCATTTCATACTCTATGCAACGAAAGCAGTGAAGGCAAATGAACATCACGTATTTCTTTTTAAATCAAAATTAAGCTTTTGAAGATCTATTCTTTTGCTCTCAGCAGAAGATCTGAAATATTCTTGTACCACAAAGACAAGTCACAGAGTACTAACAGCACTTCGTGTTTTGTGGGTCGAGATGAAAGGAAATAAACGGGCAGAAATGGCAGCTTGCTGGGGTCTCCCACCCACCAAACGCACCGCATCTTTCGCTCTGGTGGGAAAGGGGGGCTCCCCCAGCCCACGAAGGCATCTCCTCAGGAGCCCGCCCGCGGTGACCGCCCTGTGGACAGCCTCCAGCCCCCGCCCCGGGCGCGGCGGCAAATGGCGGCGTGGCGCCGGCCCCCGCCACAGCACCGCCGCCGGGCCCACCCCTTCCGGCCTCACCGGCCCTAGCAACGGCGGCCGCGCTACGGACGCCATGACCGAACCTCCCGGGGAACCCGGAGAAAGCCCCGAACAGCCCCAGCCCGGCTCCGGGCCGCCGCCTTTTGAGGGCTCTGAGCCTGGACGGGACCCTCATCGGCCGGGGCAGTCAGAACCGGGAGCAGGTTCGCGTGAGTACCAGGAGGTAGGGCCGGGGTCTGCGCAGCCACCAGAGCTGGGAAGTAGCGTCCATCAGCCACAGGCACCCTACCAAGACCCCGACCAAGCACAAGACCAAAGAGGAAGTGTCGGCCAGGCACCACATGAATTACAGACCCCAATTCAACAATATCATCCACAGGGAACAGAACAAGCCTCTTATGAGCATCAGGTACCAGAAGTAAACTTCAGCCAGAGATACGCGCAGGGACAGGACTTTCATCAGGCAAGGCAAAGCATGGATCAGTCACATGCGCTAGGATTAGACTCTTACCAAACACAGGAACCAAGAAGTGCCTATCAGACATATGCAGTAGAACATGACCGTTATCAAGCCTATGAACATGGGCATGGCCCCTACCTGCCACATGAACCAGGTTATGGACTCTATCAGCCAGGATACAGTCCATACGATGATCAAATACCAGATCCCGAACCCCGAATGCTGGCAATTCAGAATGCAAAAGCCTACTTGCTGAAGAGCAGCACAACTTCTGGCCTGAACTTGTAAGTCTGAAAAAGGGACAAAAATGAAAGGGATAGGAAGTGTGAGTGGAGATCAAAGTAGTGTTGGTGAAAGGGCAACGGGTTATGTTAAGAGTATAGAATGGGAAAATATGTTATAAATACAGTATTTCGTCACTATGCTATACTTGTGCGTCCAGCACTTTTCAATCAAAATTCCTAAGGAAATTTATAGCATTCAAAGGGACATTGATTTGATTAAGACCAGGTTTAAATTCTACTTTAGCTCCTTAGTCAGATGTGGGACAAACAAAAAATGGAAGATATGCCTACTCTCAAGCACATTACAAAAGGGCTAGTTTCAAGTCTAATTTCCCATAATGCTCCATGATCCCTTTTCATCTAACTGTCCCAATTTCTCTGACGCCCCGGGTTATTAGTTTCTACTTTTGATATTAAAAACATAATATTCTAAGGCTTCTGTAATAGTAGGTCAATAATATTTATATTTATATGACAGGTATGATCATCTTGCTAATACACTAACAAAGATCCTGGATGAACAGCCCATAAATGTAGTAGACATATTTGAGAATATCAGCAAGGATGTGAAGTGGGCTCAGTTTCAGAAAAAAATGGATACTCTTCGAGATGAACATGCGATTCTTCCAACATTTGAATCTGCAGAAAACCGTAAAACTTTGTTCCTCAAGGCGCATGGAGAAGGAGATGAAGAACTAGAAGAAGAGATAGTGAGTTATTATCAGACAAAAACAGATATCAAATATACCAGAGAGATGGGTGGCAGGATGGCGGGAAGGGAAAGGAGAAAAGGAGGAAGTTGTGGTCTCCCTCATAGTACTGCCTCTCCTGACTGGATGAAATAATTACAGCCACACTACCATGTACCCTCTTCACAGTTAAGTTGGTCCCATGTCTAGTTGTGAAGAAAACACAGCTGGTTACTTGGTTGGGAATTTTGTTGCTGTAGTACATCTAATATCCTGAGCTTTTAAAATCATAGATGTTCTAGAGATGATGAATAGAAAGTTTACAGTATCTTTCATATGTCAGTTCAACCTGGAATATTCCATCCAAATTCTTTATCTAAAACAGACATTTCTTTACCTAAAGTAACCATAATTCTGGATACCACTTCCAGAATATTGTGCACAGCTGCTACTGTAAAATAGAGAATGTAGAATTTTGTGTTCCTTCCAGCTCCAGCTGTTGTTCCAGTCCTTCCTTCTCCAACTAGAAAAAAATATGGTTTCAAGAAGAAGGAAAAACTATTAGAATCAAAAAGTCACTTCATTAAACAGGGATTTTTCCAGTATCTAGTTGCTTATATACAGAATTATTTGTACCCAAAGAAAAATTAAGAGAATTATTGTAAAAGCTAAGGGAAACTAAAGATAACAAGATATTGATTTTCATATGAAGTTACCAGTATATATTCAAATGAATTGCCATCACAGAATACAAATCCTAACAATAGAAAACATTCTTGTATCTTTTCCATACCCTATTACTAATTTTACAGTAACAGTATACAGTATGTAATGTTAAAAAATGGAGAAAAGTGGGGTGTTTCAGAAAGGAATTTGGAATTTTTCATACTCTTATCTATCTTGCTTTGACATAAGAAACCTGGAAGAGCCAGGGAAATTCCATGTGAAACCAGCACGACTTCTTCCAAATTCCCTACCCCGCTGCGCACAACCTAGTATGTTTGTCCATGTTATACAATCACCTACTCCCATGAAATGAGAGAGTGATGATAAAGCAAATGGAAATACTTAATGAAATCCTCATTATTGGCCTAGTTCTGCTCCCCTTGAAGCCAGCTAGGGCATTGTTACTGATTTCAGTAAGAGCAGGGGCCAATATTTCATACTAACTGTAAGAGATTCCATCTTAAATAATGAAGAGAGCTTTATGCCAAAGTATCCAAAAGAACAGCACTCATTCCAGAGAAATATTGTTGGCCTGATGTCTAAATGTATAAAATGTGTTCTATTTTCCCCAAATGCATCTGCCACAAACACAAGGCAACACAGCAGCATTGTTTCCAGGCATCGAGGCCTCTTACATAGCAGACGTGCTAGCACTGAAGTCCTTTGTAGATCCATTGTGAGAATTCTGACTTTCTGTATTTTGCAGTAACTAAAAGTGAGTTTGAAATTTGAGATCTTGTATTCTAAGAGCTGCAGTTCACCTGTGTTCTGTTCTTTATCCTTACAATCGCATTTTTAATTTTTCTAAATGATAATGGAAGATGTAGTAAATGAATGTCTGCAAAGCATTTTGAGAGAGTGCACTATAGGAAAGTGAAATATGACTTTCAGTGGATAAGTTGTTTGATCTTTCATAAAGATAATTTTATTATTCTTCAGCTCTAACTCATGATTTTCTTTACTAGGGAGAGACTACTTTACCTAATGTGATGGAAACAGCCTTTTATTTTGAACAGGCTGGAATTGGCTTGAGCAAAGATGAATCCTACCACATATTTCTTGCCCTTAAAAAACTAATTAATGTTCAGCCAATCCAGACCTGTCGCTTCTGGGGCAAAATTTTGGGCCTGGAGATGAACTATATTATAGCTGAAGTACAGTATCATGAGGGGGCAGAGGAGGAGGAAACAGAAGAGGAAGAAGTTATTGATGAAGGAGATAAAAGGATGGATGAGGTCGAAGATGAAGATGAGGAGAAAGAAAAAGAAGATGAACCACCAAAGTCTACATATAAGCCCCCACCTGTCATCCCAAAAGAAGAAAATGGAGCTGGGACTAATAAATATGTCTACTTCGTTTGTAATGAGCCAGGCAAACCCTGGGTGAAGTTGCCTCCAGTGACACCAGCACAGATTGTCTGTGCTAGGAAAATCAAGAAGTTCTTCACTGGTAGGCTGGATGCTCCTATTGTGAGCTTCCCTCCTTTCCCTGGAAATGAGGCCAATTACCTGCGTGCACAGATAGCTCGGATCTCAGCAGGAACCCACATCTGTCCCATTGGATTTTACCAGTTTTCAGAGGAAGAAGGAGATGAAGATGAGGAGGGGGGAGGAGGAAGAGATACGTATCAGGAAAACCCTGATTTTCAGCCTCTTTCTGTGGTTGAAATGGTGGAGTCTCTCTCCACATGGGTACACCATGTGCAGAGTATTTTAAAGCAGGTATGTTGTCACATAGGTCACATTGACCTCAGATAGCATTCTCGATGTAGTACTAGTAGTGCTTCAGAATGTAAATGAAACTCCTCACCCACCCATTCAAACTATTCACCAGAAATAGTATTGGACTGAAATATTTTTCTACAGAAAATTTATTAGATACATTATATAATATATAAATGTGTTGCACGTATTTAAATATTATATGTATGTTTAGGAACCTTCTATGTTTCATGATTTTTTCAGTCTTCAGATGGAAACCTATCTTTAGGTAACCATATCGGGTTAGGCCTCGATAGATAATTATTTCCAGTAGTCTTCTATATTGAGTTTTCTCTCTTGAGATCCTCACTTGACAAAAATGTTTTTAATTCTGTTTTCTTGGATAGGATGCTAAAATGCAGATAGCTTATAATTGTATGCTAAATGAAACTTAGCGCTTTCTTCTGGTTTACCTTTTGTTGCTTGCTTTCTGCTATGAAACATGCAAACAAAAAAGCTTAAAACCAAAACATTGTAGATAAAATTGTAGCATAAAATATTTGTTATATCAGGTTAGTGCTGGAAAGAGGTATTACTGATTTGATCATCTTTACTGGATGACTTGCTGGCCAGTCTACCAACTCAAGAATGCTAGTGTAAAATAACAGCAAGGGGAAGGAAATAAAGTTTAAAATTATTACCAGCAAAACAATAGTTGTAAAAATAAAACCTATTATCATTAGATTTTTAAGAACATTTTGTAATGTTCCTCTGACTGGTAGCTAAAAAGTAAGGCAGGCTTTAAAAGGAAGGTACAGAGTCTGTAAGCGTTCACCTCTTAGTTTGCAATAACTGGTAATCTAGCAAGGATACAAACCGAACAGGCAATGATTGAGCTAAATTCCTATCTTCTGTTCACTCTGAACATAATTTGGCACAAAAACATATGGGATGCAGTGGTCTTTATTGTGCTTTCTGTGCTCCGTAAGGGTTGAACTGAAATACAGAGTACAGGTCTGCACAGGAAGGATGGAGATAGGTAAGAATTTGCACACACATTTCAAGAGTTTGTTTGGACTTGGGCCCGGGTGCGCAGGGATGGGATTTTCTATGTGTCTTCTGTGCATGTTCACAATCTGTGCCTGACAAGGAAGAGACAGATAACGCCAGCATGGTCGTGGCCAATAAAGGCCAGCAACAAGTTATTATCCCTTCACAAGATGAATACTGAAATGAATGTTTGCCTAAGGATACAATCCCAGTCAATAAGTATAGGATTTTTGTCTTTTCGCTGAAGTCCAGCATCTATCATCAGCATGGATTGTGCTTAAAAGAACTGAAAACTATAAAATAGCAGAAAGCTGCTGACAGAGGTATGAGGTTATTCTGAAATAGTAAGCAGGGATAAGGAATGAATGAGGGATAAAGAGAACACTCTGCCAACAGGATACAGCATTCTGCCAACAATATACCAACTATGGAATACATATTTTTTCTTTTTCCCCTGCTCCTGCTTGTGTGTGCATGTGCCTGAACCAATTGTTTTAACTGGCTTGCATTCATTCATTGATTGTTGCATGTATTTATTATTCTTCCTTATCGATTATAGGGTCGCTGTGTTTGGTTTAACCCTTCACAAAAATCAGAGGAAGAAGACGAAGGCGAAGAGGAGGAAGAGAAAGATGAGGAGCCAGAAGAACTACAGAAAGAAATAGGACCTCCTCTTCTCACTCCACTTTCTGAAGATGAAGGTATTCTTCATGGAATACACTTTTTGATAGAGAACCACTGTGAATGTTGGCATTTAGGTAGTAAATATTTGAAGTTACAGGCTCTGATGCTTCATGGAACAATGTAGTTGTTCCCCATTGTAGGGTAAGCACGTTCTTTTACAAAATTAATCAAATGGAAAATAGTTAACAGTATTGACATTCAAACTGAAATCATTGGGTTTACTAGTTAACGATCCTGCTGAGAATGAAGGGAAAAAAAATCTCAGATATGTCAGGCTACTGGAAGTTCAAGACAGCTCACACATGACATACATTCAGCTATTTTTCCATCATCTTTATAGACAAAAAAAAAGTGTGCACACATAAATATATGTACACACATGCATAGATATACAAATAATTTATATCTTGTAGCATATTACTGAAGCAAATCATGGGGATATGGAAACCTAAATATTAGATTATAGCAGTAGCAAATTATTTTCCTACTCTCCATTCTTTGATCAAGGTGAAATATGTATGTAATTTATCCCTCCGTGATAAACAGTCCTTGACAAAAGAAACAGCAGTAAGTACTACTGTATTTCAGGAGCATGATCTTTTCTGTATGGGGCTGTTAGCATCCATGTGATACCTACCCATGCATCCAAACCACCTGTCTGAACACAGTGTCTACATTTATTGCTTGTGACTTAGCTCTTCTAACAGATATCTTAATATAACCATTGCTTGAATTCTCTGAAAGCCTTGTAGCTCAGTCTTAAATATTTTGTAGTGGCTCGTAAGTCAATTTATTCATATAGTGTGCATTTGGCTGCTTCCAGGAATTCAAAACATCCCTGCTTGGACAGCTCAGCCTTCTACAAACCTGATCCCTCAATATGCTGTTGCAATCCTTCAGTCTAACCGATGGCCTGGAGCATATGCTTTTGCATCTGGCATGTGAGTAGCTAGTCGACATAGTTACAACACAAACTCTACATGCTGAACACATACATACCTGATGAAGTCAAATTTGGTTTATTATTAATTGAATGACTGAGTTGTAACTATTCCTGAGGCTGATGGAGAAGGCCACTTAAGTGTGCACAGCAACAGTATGTGTTCAAGACTGAAAATGAAGAATCTTTGGAAATCCTAGCATAAAGCTGATGAATGTAAATGTCTAGTTAGTATTTAGTCACAGTCCTGGATTTAAAACCTGTATTCTTGAGTCTGTGGTGCTTTTTACAAAAATAGCTTCATTCTGTAGTTCTAATTTTCATTAGTTTTCACTATACACAGTACAGTCACTACCACTAGAAGCTTTTAAATGGGCACTGGAGTTTGTGTCAGAAATTGCTCTGTGTTACTAATGTGGAGTTGGAGTCACATTGCAATATAGTGCGGTGACAGAGCATAGCGTTCATCATTTTAGCATTTGGAGATTTTTAAGTGGAAGGTACAGAACCACAGAATGGTTTGGGTTGGAAGGGACCTTAAAGACCATCCAGTTCCAACCCCCCTGCCATGGGCAGGGACACCTCCCTCTAGACCGGGTTGCTCAAAGCCCCATCCAGCCTGGCCTTGAACACCTCCAGGGATGGGGCATCCACAGCTTCTCTGGGCAACCTGTTCCAGTGCCTCACCACCCTCATTGTGAAGAATTTCTTCCTTACATCTAATCTGTATCTACCCTCTTTCAGTTCAAAAGCATTACCCCTTATCCTATCACTACATGCCCTTGTAAAAAGTCTCTCCCCATATTTTTTATAAGCGTCGTTTAAGTATTGAAAGGCCGCAATGAGGTCTCCCCAGAGCCTTCTCTCCTCCAGGCTGAACATCCCCAGCTCTCAGCCAGTCTTCACAGGAGAGGTGCTCCAGCCCTGTGATCATCCTCATGGCCCTCCTCTGGACCCACCCTAACAGGTCCACGTCCTTCTTGTGCTGGGGGCCCCGGAGCTTGGATGCAGTGAATTCAACAGTTAAAAAGAGATGGGTTCTTTTAAACACACCTGTTATAGGGAACTTGCATCATGGTGACTATCTGCACAGCAGAGTAAGGAGAGTATCTCCACTGATACTTTGTTGTGGGGAGACTGTGTGATCTTTTACTTTTTTATTTTTTTCCTCAGGAAATTTAATAATATTTACTTCGGCTGGGGTCACAAATACAGTCCAGAAAACCATACACCTGCACTGCCTGCGCCAGTGCAAGCAGAATGCCCCAGCGGGCCGGAAATCACTGAGATGAGAGACCCTACGGTGGAAGAGGAACTAGCTTTCAAGGCAGCAAAGGAAGAAGCCTTAGCTGCAGCTGAGGAAGAGGACGATGAGGAAGAACCTGAGGATGATGAAGAGGACGACGATGATTAAATTACAGGGGACAAAACTATTTTAAACGTTTGAACATTAATAGTATTTTAATAAATCGATCATAAACTAGTTGATCTTAAACGTAAACGGAAGATGCTTTCTATTTTGATTTCCGTGGGCGCCTTACAGCTCCCTTCCCTCCAAAACCTGACTAAACCCTGCCACCGCCACCGCTCCTCGCCACCCCCCCGCGGCGGCAGCCCCCGGCGCCACACGGCTCCGCACCCGCGGCCCTGGCCGGCACCATCGCGCGCCCAGCTACAGGCGGGGGTGTGCCGCCGTCTACTCCTCGCTCCGCTTTCCCTCTCCACCCCCTCCTCCCCCCAGTCAGCTGTTGGCGAGTGGTACGCTCCGCCGCGGCGCCTGCCCAGCGCGGGCCAATAGGAAGCGTCCTCGGGAGAAGTTCAAACTCCGGCGGCGGTTGGGGCGCGGCGCCGCTCGGCTGCGCGTGGCGCGGGCGGTTTCTCTGTCAGGGCGAGCGCAGCCTCGCGCCCGGCGGCCGCGGGGATGGCGGACGAGGGAGCCGTAACGGTCTGCGTGCGTGTGCGGCCGCTCATCGCCAGGTCAGGCCCTGTCCAGGAGGGAGGGCCGCGGCCCGAGGGGAGGCTGCGGCGCGGCTCGGGGTCCCTCGGCTCTTCCCCGGGGGTTGTTGCGCGTCCTCGCCTTCAGCCGGGCCTGCGGGAGTGCCGCTGCCGCCCTGCCAAGGGGGAGGCTGGAGATCGGTGCGGTGTCTGGCGAGGGCCTGAAGGAGAGAGGTGGTGGCTGCAGGCGCGTGGACCTGCGCTATGGGGGCGCAGCCCTAAGCTGGTAAGGTTAACGGGACATCCTTTCTTTTAGAGAAAGCGCTCTCGAAGATAAAGCGTCGCTCTGCTGGAAAAGTGAAAATAATACTATTTCAGAAGTGAATGGTACGAAAGTCTTCAGTTATGGTAAGAATATGAAAACAGTTATCTTATTTTGGTGCTTACATGGACCTTCGTTACTGTACAACTTGAATGTATGCTAACAACTGTCACTGTAGCTTTTGCAACATTGTAGTGTTGTGCGTTGTTTTTTTTTTTTTTTTCCAACCTCATAATTTTTTAGGTGTTCCATTGAGACACACGGGGTTTTTGTTGTAGTCTGGACCAGGAATGTGCTTTTGAAGTCAAATTCCTGATGGATGTTGCTTGCTCTGTTCTGGTCCAAAATTTCAAGTGTTTTTGGAGCACAGGAGATGGATTGCACTTACATGAAAGTAAACTGGAAGACGCATTCTGTAGTGTACTGGCATTCCACTTACAATTGGACTTAAGCTATGGTTAGCCCAGAGCATTTAGGATAACATGGATGTTAGATCCTCATTACTGTTCCACTTGAAGCATCTTCCTACTGATCCACTGTACTTGTTAGTATGAATGTAGCCACTACAAAGATTTTTCCAAATTACAGATTCAATAAAAACGCATCCCAAACTAGAGCTTTAACAAGTAGCCTGTCTTGTCAAGCTTACAGTACTGACAGATAAATTAGACTTAACAGTTTTCAGGATTAAATGGGATGACTGATTAACTGTGCCCGTCATTCTTAGTTTCTTTGACTTCTCTGTTGTCTTTTCATCATACCTCTCTTGGATCTGAGTTTAATCTTTCGTTCTTTTTTTAACAGTCTGACATGGTAGTGTCTCAATTGCATTTTATGTTTAAATTATCCTATAAACACTGTCCATGATACTGGATTTGAAGTCAGCAATACTGAATAAACTGACAGCCTGTTTTTGACTTGCAATACAATGCACTTACATGCTTTACTTTTCTAATTTTTTTTTAAGATCGTGTCTTTCACTCAAGTGACAACACTCAGCAATTATATGAAGGTGTAGCTGTTCCAATTATACAATCAGCTGTGCAAGGTTACAATGGTAGGTTTTAAAATTGTGTTTTAATCCTGTTTGTAATGTAATTTACAAGTAATCAATAAAATTTAACTATTTTCCTAGGCACAATCTTTGCCTATGGACAGACTGCATCAGGAAAGACATACACAATGATGGGAAATGAAGATTCTGTGGGCATTATCCCTAAGGCAATTCAACATGTCTTCAAAATTATTTGTGAGGTGAGTAACTCCATGTAATTGAAGTGACTGAAAGGACTAACAATATTTTTTGAATGTTACAGAAAAAATAATTTTAGTATCAAGGAGCTTATGAAAAAATAGTTTATATTGGACTATATGTTGTAGTCACTTTGCTACACTTGCAGAGATGTGATTAGTTTAAAAACAAGTTGTGTAGTACTTTGAATCAAATCAGTAACAAAACAGTTCTTTTTAAACCTGCAAATATATTAAACCTGAATTACAAGATTAGTTAAGGTGATGTAAAGCTTTGTTCTTCTGCTATTTTAAAACTTAGCTTCAAAATATTAACAGTGTTAAAGACTTTTTTTTTTTAAGTGGGAAGAAAATGGAACTGAATTTACTTATTTCAGGCTTTCAACAGAATCATAGCTTGATTGGTCAATGCTAATAGTTTCTACAGTCTATTAATTTACAACACAGGCCAGAACCATACTAGAAAGGATTCCCTGGGGCTGCACCATATAAGCATAGGACGCTGAAGCCCTCTGTGCTGGGGAATAGAACAGCAGACTGATGTGAGGATATCAGGAACAGTATGTAAGGAACTGACTTCACGTTACAAAACTGTTCCTTATGGGTTTTTTTTGATTTTTTTTTTTTTTGATAATCCGAGTCCACTAGAGATGGCTGTCATTAACCCTGGACTTTGAATGTGCAACCCTATTGGTCCTTCTGAGAAAGAGAAGTAGCTTTGATATGTCATTTTTTTTGTCCAGCTGTCATCTGTACAGACATGCATTAGATCAAGCTGGATTGATATTGTATAGTATATCATCAGATTACCAAATTACCAAATATGTATAATGTCCTCATTTTTAAGTTGGGAAGACTTCTGTGCAACAAATGCATCACCCCAAGGGCCCAAATCCTTTTATGTGATAGGAAGTAAGGAGAAGGTACAAACACTATTCGTGGAGTACTTGCTTCTGCCTGGAGGATTTCAGGTTATTGATAACAGTTATGTGAAATGGTCACTGCTCCATTGAGGTGCAGAATACCTTAGGGTCTACCAAAGTAACTAAAGCCAAGAAAACTTTCCATGGTGCTGTAGTCCATTGTGTGGCCTTTCTTCACCCCAATGTTCTCCACTGTGGAGGCAGGGCAAGAAGCAGCATGAAAGTAAATCCAAGTAAGAAGAGAGAGAAGTCAAGGTTCACAGAGAGAAGAGAGCCTAAGCAGCAGGGAGTTAAATATGGAAAAGGCAGTTAAGTGGGAGATCTACTGTAGAGCAATTAACTTGCTTTTATGACTTACTAAGGGTCATATGCCATTAATGCAGCTGGAAGGAGATGGGATAGAAAGAAATGCATCTGTATTTGTAGCCGCTCATGTGCGAAGGGGATGGGGGAGAGATCTGTGGAATGATATCCAAGCATATAGCTGTGAGTTCAGAATACTTGCATTGAAAGGTGTTCATTGTTTAGTCTGATTACTTTTTTTATTATTTTTATTTCCTCCTATGATCATTAGATTCCAGATAGAGAATTCTTGTTAAGAGTTTCCTACATGGAAATCTACAATGAAACCATTACAGATTTGCTTTGTGATATCAGGAAAAAGAAGCCTCTAGGAATTCGTGAGGATGTTAATGTAAGTGGATATTATCTTAATGTAAGAGGACGTTACGTAGCATAACAATTGTATTTGCTCGAGATTTAAAAAAAAGAAAAAAAAAAGAAAGCTTTGAGGCATCTAGCTGAAAATATTTTCATATCAAATTGTGTAATTGTTATCTTCAAAGTTAGCAGAAGGGCACGATGTAATAGAATAGCAACAGTGAAGCTGGGCTTGCTGTTGCTGGCTTATCTTTATAAATGTTTATACATGTAGACTTCATCCTTTGCTTTCCAAGTTAGTCTATTTTATTTAACTAAAACAGTGAATACTTCAGAGTTGTATAGCTAATGGAACTACAAGCATGATATTGATCCACTAGCTCAATGTGCTAAAGTCTTCAAAAGATATACAGAGTTGCTTTAATAGCATCTTTATATCATCTACAAAGTGGATACAATTTTCTTCTTCTTAATCATAGAATAACCGTCAGACTAGAACTATTCAGTAAAATAATCTGTGGGGAAAAATAAATTATATTAATGCCATCCTTATTTTCTTTATATTAAGCTTTGTAGCAAACTGGATTTTTTTTTTTTATTTTGACAACCTAATTGATCAATCCTTTTGGAATCTGGGAAGAGAGGAGATTTATTAGCTCTATGATTATGTCCTTGTAACATTTACAAATATATCTTTCTGGACCTTTTCTGAGGGAATTTCCCTTACCAATTTTATTTTTAGGACACTTGCAAGATCTCTATTGTTTGTTTTTTGTCTCTTTAGGTTATAGTTCTTTTAAAGGTCTAAATTTTCATCATCACCTGTGTTCAGAGGAAAATGAAAGCAAAGAGACATTCAATTAATCTTGCTTCCTTTTAAGAGTACAATAATAATTCCTGGTAATGTTGACTTAATGTATTTGAGTGAATTTCTAATTTCAGTGAATTATTTATTTATTACTGTTTTTTTCCTGTTTTTAAGAGAAACACATATGTAGAAGACCTGATTGAAGAGGTGGTTGTTTCCCCAGAACAAGTTATGGAATGGATCAGGAAAGGAGAAAGTAAGTTGTTTAACTGTCAGCTGATATTTTTAGAAAAGCACTGAATTGTATCTATCTGGAATCATGGGTGAATCTTTGAGATTATATTCAGAAACTGGCGTTTGCCAGTTCTAAAACTGTCCTTTTGTCTATTATCTCCAGTTTATTGGGATATAAACAGAAGTATTTCTAATATTGCTTTTTGACAGAAAATCGCCATTATGGAGAAACAAAAATGAATGAGCACAGCAGCCGTTCTCACACTATCTTCAGAATGGTAAAAGCCTTTTGCTATGAGAAGGTTATTTTGTTTTATTATATTCGTGACAAAAGCTTATTGTGCCCTCTTCTAGATAATTGAAAGCAGAGAACGAAGTGACCTTGCAAATGCAAACTGTGATGGAGCAGTGATGGTGTCCCACTTGGTAAGATGTACTCCAGGACGTTGTTAAATAGGGATATAAGTAGAGAATTTACTGTTACAGCTTGCCTGTGAGAAGAATGTTGTTTTATAATGATGTTACGTGCATGTTTTGTTGTTAATTTCTATCAGATGTTTCTTAGGCACAAATCATGCTTCTGATCATCTGTATAGAGGGAGACTCCTGAAGTGTTATCTAGAGCATATCCTCCCGCCAAGGGGAATTCTGACATGGTTATAGTTCCTAGACAATTCATGCTGGATTCTGGGGAGTGTTATACCCTCCCCAAGAGTGTAAGAGGGGCTATTGTCAGTGTGTTCACATTTTTGTTAAACATGGTTATTTCACAAGCCCAGTGAAATAAATTCTTATGTAGCTAATGTTAAGGCTTCTGTTATTCTCGCATTTAGTTGTTGTTAAATGGCATCACTACCAGAAGAACATAATTGGCCTACATCTGCAGTGTCCAGGAAGTTAATTTTTTCAAAAGTAAACCCACTCAGCATTGGTGGATTACTAGTATACAAAATATCCTAAGCTGGGGGGTGGGGTGGAGAATACACAGCTGATCTGTAGGGGAGTGTTTTGCTTTCTGAAGCCTTCTCTAAGCAGCCTTTTGCTGATTCTCAGAAGAGAACCTGAATCAACTGGAGGAATGAGATCAAGGTGAAAGCATATGAGCTTGCTAAAATCTGCACAGGCATGCTTATTCAGAATCAGGAATAGCACTAAGTCAATCACATGCGCTGTGGAAAGAACTTTCTGTTCTGGCTTGATGTGAAAGAGCCCTAGGATCTAAATGTAACCACTGCTTATACAATATCTGAGTGAACTACTGCCCACTTTTTTTTTGGTGTTTTTTGCCGCCTTATAGCTAGTGAGACCTATTCTTCCCTCACTCCCTCTCCTGTCTCCCTGTTCCATATGAATGTATAGTAACCTCTACTAACAGCAGAGAGACTTTTTGGCCTTTTTGTTCTGCTGCTGCTTGATGGAGTTAGTAGTGGACTTCACTCTTCTGAAACGGAAACTAATTAAAGTGTCGGTTTGCTCAGGCAAATCCTTATGGGATGCTATAAAGTTGTAGTCAATTTTGAACAAGATTCAGAGTGAAGTTTCTCCTCTGGAATCTAATTCCTAGTTTTCCTATACCCACAATGGCAAGGAAGGAGAGACATACAGCTGATTCAGCTTCCTACAGTTTGAATCTGTAGTTAACACCTCTGTATTGAGAAATGATCTTTGCCTTTTTGTTACTGAGTGTAGGGGGAGTTGCACTGCAGGTTTGAAATACCATTCAGGGTAGTATTAGTAGAGGTCATATGATCTTATTTCATATCCTTATGCACCTTGAAAGTATTTAGTATTTGTTGAAGTGTTGTGGAGCTGTGTATTGCTTCCAGTAATGAGAGAATACTTGTATGTTTTTTTTTTTTTTGCCTAAGCATAGCTCTAGTTTATGAAATTCTTAGCACGGATTTAGAATTAAGAGGATCTAAAATTAAATTACCCCCGAAACTAACCTGTGGAATGTTTAATTTTGCAGAACTTGGTAGATCTGGCAGGCAGTGAAAGAGCTAGTCAAACAGGATCTGAAGGTGAGTGTTAAATGAGGCTCTCCTAATGACTATTTCTGTTAATTAACCTTTAATGAGAGGCTATGATAGAAAGGAAATGTCTTGATGTATGTGCTGTTGTGTTGTTGTTTATAAATAATGTATTTTCCACTTGGTAGGGCAGGATCTGCTCAGGAAAATACTGGAAAAGTTATAAAGTGTGGACAATTACATAGTAATACGGCTTTTCTAGAATAGCAGGTCCAGCAACTGTCGTAGGCTGTACTAACAAAATGGAGATGACTAGTCTGTAGTAAAGAAATTGTTAGAAGCTTGTAGGGACTGCATGTAAAGCTGAAGAGTAAGTAGGTGGCTCACTGTTAACAATCAAGCTTAGTTAAAATGACATCACGAAGCACAAAAATGCCTTTATTATTAAAAAAAAAAAAAAACTAACACATGTTGATACTCTCTTAAAAGGAATAACTAACTTGAAAGTTGTATCTAAGCCTGGTTTGGTACACTTAGATCCTACTAGATAATTTTAAAAATGCCAACATTAATTACATGTCTACATATGATGTAAACTTTGCAAACGAAATTCACATTCCTCTGGCCCTGACTACCTACTAAGTGAAGATTATTAGTGCTCATTTGTGGTACTTTGATTCATTTTGGCTGTTGTAAAGGATTTGATACTGGCTGCTGATGGGTCACAGTGCATTGTGGTACTTGAGATTTAACTCCTGGACAATCCCTTTCAGCATAACATAGCACAAAAGTTTGACATGTTGAAAATGTATAAATGTTTTATTCAAGAAAAAAAATACTGTGTAATACCTAGGTCTCCGACTGAAAGAAGGCTGCAATATAAATCGGAGCTTGTTCATTCTGGGTCAAGTTATCAAAAAACTTTGTGATGACCCTTCTGGGTAAGTGCTTGTGTTGACATACCTGTTTTAAGACAAGTCACTAATAAATTAAAAAGTTAAAATTCTTTATACATAAAATAGTATTTTTCAAATGATCTGTCACCTTTAGAAAATATATTTTTACATAGAAAAATACAATTTTATCCATTTTCTTTCTTGCCTTCCCATCAGTTTCATAAATTACAGAGACAGCAAGCTGACTCGAATTCTGCAGAACTCTCTTGGAGGAAATGCTAAGACTGTTATTATTTGTACAATTACTCCAGTTTCTTTTGATGAAACGCTCAGTACTCTTCAGGTAAAACAACTTGCCTGTTTTCAAGCATTATTCTGACTCTAGACTTTTACTCTTGATGGGCTGGGGGGAAAAATGTAATGGATGGGGGTCTTTAGTCACTTAAGTCTTCTAAAGGTCCTCTGTTTACTTGTGACATGAAATACATTTATTTTCTACTCTGCATCTCTTCCCGGTCACCTTGTACCAGGTTGGCTAGCTAAAGCTTTTTGGCAGTTGTAATAAAGCTACTTTTCTTGCTGGCAATAGATAACCTCTATTTTCTCATTTGCCTTTTGCAAACAGAACTACAGGTCTTTGCTAACACAACATTTTAGACAGATTCTGCAAGAAGGGAGGGTAACTGAACTAGTGATGAATTTTATTCTTTAGGCGGAATTGTCTTCCTTTTGGTGCTCTCTTGAGCTTCATATTAAAAAATAACGAGGTGCATTTTTGCTTGAATGTTTTTCTTTCATTCAACGGTCCCTTTAATTCTGCTGGGAAATATGAGAGAGAATAAGTCTTTTGATGTATTTATTCTTTAACTATTGTCCGTGAGAGAATATGGTTTCTCTTCCAGTTTGCCAATACAGCCAAAAGAATGAAGAATACTCCAAAAGTCAATGAAGTACTTGATGATGATGCCCTCCTGAAAAGATGTCGCAAAGAAATTCTGGATTTGAAAAAGCAGCTAGAGGAAGTATGTAATAAATATACTAAAATCTATACTTTATATATATGCACATATATATGTCTGTGTGTGTGTAACTTTTATATATTTATAATGGTAGTTACGTGGAAACTTTGTTTTAAACCCAAACCGGTTAAATCTGGAGGGGTAGGGAAACCTGTTAAGCTTATAGTTGTTGCTTCTATTTGGAGAATAAAAATTGAAAAGGTAATGTGAAATGTAGAACAATTGATAATGATAAATGTATCTGTGTGAAAACTAACACTGAGACCAACTGACTGACAGGAATTGCTTTTTTGTAGGCGAGTGAGCTTAAGAAACTTATCGTGCCTTATAGTGCATGTTAATATTGCTACAAATGAAAGCAATAATTAACTGACACTCTAACTTCTTGTATTGCAATGAAAGGTTCCAAATGAATTTTTATTTCCCGCTTCCTAACTGATGTTCAGCCTAAGTTGCAATAAGCTGTAACTGCGTAAGATCAGTGGCAAAGTCTATCACGTATAGGCTGAAGATATGTTTTGAAAGTGGACAACAGCAACTTCCTACCAAACAGTGTAGTGTCTCATGCATCGTTATTTAAAAAAAAAAAAAAATCTATGGTGTTGACGAGAATCTTGCAAGTGTTGTTACAGAATGGATTGTAAAATGTAAAGCACGGGAAAATCGCAATTTTGGATGTACTGTTTTGACTTAAATCATCAAAAGATGCATAATTTGGGGGCCAGGGAGAGTTTACAGAAAAACTTTAAGGAAAGAGTTTGGCTTATTTTTAAAGAATTAATTTGCGGTATAAATTTCCACCTAGTGGTACACTTGTTATGTTACTTAATATAAGTACAGAAGAGTTTGTTGGAAAAATCACGTGCATATTTATCTCTGCTTAAACATTGCTGTCAATAACTAGCCACTGTAATGCAGTTGCTTTACAACAGAATAAATTATCAGTACCCTAAATTTTAAGAGATCACATGTGTTAGAGAAGCATGTTGTTATTTGACAATTGAATCAGAGCTCTGAAAGAGCTTCAGGCTTCTGGCATTGAGGAAGGTCTACTTAAAAGCGTTCTTTCAAGTGTAACAGTTTTCTAGGGACTTATATATAGAAAAGTCTGGAGCTATATTGTTTGCTTTAACCCCCTAAATACTAAGTCTATGGGTAAATTGTAGACTAAACTGTCAGTTTCTTTGTTAAAGATTAGAGACAGCTTTTCCAGACTTAACAGAATGTATGTACATGGTGTCATTTTTTAAATACTAATAATTCTTTCTCTTGTAACACTAGTTTGTACTCTTAATGTCAATATGATTAATCTTTTTATGGAAGGTGTCTTTGAAGACTCAAATTCACGCAATGGAAAAAGATCAATTGGCCCAGTTGTTGGAAGAAAAAAATTCTCTTCAAAAAGTGCAGGAGGATAGGATACGAAACTTAACTGAGATGCTGGTGACTTCTGCCTCGTTTTCATCAAAACAGAATGTTAAAGTAAGAGCAGCTGTTCTAGATCTTGTTTGTTAATTCTAAAATACTTAGCAAAAGCTAATAGTAAATACATAGAGTTATAATGAAAATGAAGAATAAGTTTGAGTTAAGCAGAGTCTTCAGTTTTAATATGGATACATGCATTTATGATTGGTCTGGGCAATTTTCACACTTTTCTTGAAGGAGTAATGTTTTAAATAACTTCTGAGTCAGTATTAATGATACTTTGCAGTGAACAGATTTCAAAGACTTTTGCTTTTCATATGATCACGCAGTTTTGAAGAAACTGCAAAAAAGCATCTGGTTAGCCTACAGGACTGTTGTAGCACTAGATATGCAACATCTTCTCTCTACTTAGTATTTTGACTACCATTTTCTGTAAATTTTGTTTAAAGGCCAAGAGAAGAAGAAGAGTTACATGGGCTCCTGGTAAAATAAACCAGGAGAATGTGAACTATTTTGAAGACTTTGAAAAAACAACATTGACTGAAACAAAAAAAATGAAATTGTCTCTGTCTGCACTACCAGATGCAGAGGATTGTAAGTATCTTTGAGGGGTAGAGGGGGGACAAGAAAATTCTCCAAGGCAGCATTGAAATGAAGACCTCAAAATAAGGAATAATCCCTTAATTATAATCCTAAATTTATTAGCAAATGAATTTGCTTTTTATACAAAAGCTACATTTAGTTGGCACTATACTATTCAAATTGTTCCACGAACCCAGTTTTGAAAGCGCTACCTGTCCTTTCATAAGACAATTACATTTGTCTGCCAACAAAGTATGCTGCCTGGAAGTGGAGTGGTTTTAGCACAACAATAGTGGTAGTTCTTGTGGTGGAAACAAAGCTCTGTTTATTTTTTAAGAGTGGAAGGGTGAGTCTTACCATCCTAAGTGAAATAATGTGTAGCAAAGCCCTGTTGGATAACTAAACAAGCATTGCTTAGTTTACAAAAGGGAGTAAGAGAGTCATCTCTAATAGCACAAGAAGGATACTTTTTTTTTTGTTGTTTAATTAACCAAAGGTACTTGTTTCCAAGGAAATTACTGGCTTGTATTCTTGGATATTGAGCTATTAATTAGCTGAAACCAAAAGCAAGAGACTTGAAGTAAAAGGCAAGGTCTACAAACACTACCCCAACCTCACAGCCTTTTGTAAAATATAGCAGTGTTCTCCCCAGAAAAGGGGAAAAAAAAATGGGGGGGGGGATATGGAGTGAAACTCCAAAATCCTGAACAAGAACAGAGAAGTCATTACTCCAAATAAGGAAGAATTCAAGGACTTATTAGAAGACCAAAGAAAGCTACAACAGTATTGTTGCTGAATTGCATCTCCTTACAGCCTTATTACCCATCCTTCTGTCAAAGTTTTTTTTGTTTGTTTTGTTCTTTGGGGGTTTTGATTTTTATTTTTATTTTTATTTTTATTTTTTTTGCTTATGGGGTAGGTATTTTTTTTTTTTTCTTCAAATATTGCAGGAGTGGTTCTTTCCTTGATACTGAAACACTTTTCCTAGTCTGTAATTAAGTACATATTCTGGATTTATTTTAATATTAATTAACTTGTGATAGGGTGTTCAACATAAGCATAGACACCAGACTTCAGTGCTGTTTCCTTTCATAAAAGAAAACCAAGAGATTCAGAAATGCTACTCAGTGTGCCACATCTTTGCCATTGAATGATTCAGTGTGATGAAATCTTTGATAAGAAAATAATTCCTGACGCCCAGTTTAAAATTTACTACTACTCTGTATTTTTTAATGCATCTTCCTTTTCAGCTATGTTTTTAGAGAATTCTGAACATGACAACCCGTGTTTAGCTGTTCCTGATCAAATTTCGGATATAGAATGGACTGCTGGACCCAACATGAACTGGGTAACGTCATAATCTCTTTAGTTGGTCTTATATGGTGTATACACATTACATGCTTCTCAGTAAGGTCAGCCTTACTCTTCTTTAGCACATCAATATTCTCTTATGTCTTAAGAATTATAACTAGTCAAAAAGCAAGTCTCTTGGTCATCTCTGTGAAGTTGTGGGATGTTTTTGTGGAGAATGGGCTAGTGAGCTTTGGTATTTAAACAGGACTAGCAGTGAAGAGACAAACAGCAAGGAATATAATAAATTTGCTTCATCTTGTAGATCAGTTAACTGAAAGTGATTCTTTTTCTAGACTCAGAGAGACTTTGAAGAATCTGTACAACTCTGTGAAGCTTTAGCACTAGAAAAGGTAAGCCTGTCTGTTGTTTTCCTAGAAATAAGACCAAAATTCCAATAACCTCTTCTAAAGTTTGTCATCTTCTTTTTCAGGATATTGCTATAAATGAGGTCAATGTCCTGCAAGCTAACTTTAATAACCTACTATTAGAAAATGAGCAGTTGAAATTGGAAATAAATGAAATGAAGGAGAAACTGAAGGAAAAGATAGAAATGGATGAATTTGAAGCACTGGAAAAACAAACACAGAAAGATCATGAGGTAAGGTGCACTGCAATACAGATGGATAAGAATTCTATACGCTCAAATGTTTTCTAGAGTTTAGTCAGTATACATACACCATCTGTGAATCAACATCCATGTATAACCTGCACTCAACAGCAGAGTGAATGAACCCAGGATGTAAAGTGGACTTAGAGTGTAAAATTCAGACTTCAATTTTGAAGGGTTGCATGCTGAAGTCTGGTTAAACTTATATATACAATTGTGTATATATTTCTGTGCATGTGTACCCACACTATTTTTTGTGTGTGTATATAAATCATGTAGATTTCCACAGGAGACTCACTTTTTTCATGTGTAAATATACTGTAGAACTGTTTTGAAGTTAAAGTGAAGTATGGTTTAATAACCATACTTGTTTCTTGGATTGTAAACCAAGATGTTCAGTGAGTTATGAAAGCCGGAGCTATTTAGCATTAACTTTAAACATTGTTTAAGTCAGTAATAATGTGAACAGTAATGTCTGTAAAAAAAAAAAAAAAAAAAAAAAAAAAAAAAAAAAAAACAAATCAATG
>VXAA01001157.1:110673-170937 GCA_013399115.1 Anseranas semipalmata | reverse complement strand
AAACCATACTGTTTTGTGCCACAAAGTCAGAAAAGTCTACCTAGTGGATAATATACGATATATAGGACATGCAGACTTTCAGTTCTTTTCACCTCCTTGTACTTTTCAGAGACGTATATTTTTTTTTGTCCAAATGTCTGTTTTTTCTATGCTCCAATTCTGTTACAAGTAATACATACTTATATTTAGGTATTACGTTCTAGTTGCCCAAGGGCTAGACTGTCGAATAAGTTACAGAAGGAAAAAAAAAAAAAAATTTGAGGTATTGAGACATGGATGTACTTTATTCCACTTCTTACCCAATACCTTTTCTAGAAGGAACTGATGCTTTGCTGTGTTGGCTGCAGACTGCTTGTACACCCTAGGCTGTTTAATAGCCTCTTACCACCATGATGCTAAGGTTGAAACTGAAGTTGCATCCTTTCACACTGTTGTTTCAGGTTACAATTTAACAAGATCACATATTATTTCTGTTCCCTACAAAAATTTATAGGTATATTCTGAAGCCAACATTTAACAAATCCTGTTAAAGTTTTCCCTGAAAATCTTTTGTATATCTAATGACAAATATAACGTTCTAAACTTTCTTAAATTGCAAGAACTGCTTTTTGAACAAATTATGTCTTCTGATCAGTATCTGAAGACACTCCATAAAATGTAAGCATTTGTTGATACCTGTGTAGCAGAGTAATTGCAGCATAACTGACAGGTCACACTTCACTAAACACGTTTAGTTGAAATCATTGGTTTCAGCCGGCACAGACACACAGAGGTAAACTCTGTTGTGAATAATGACGCTAAGTGACTTTTGACAGATAGTATAGTACTGCTTCTACAGCTGTCCTCTGATCTGAAAATTACAGATGGGGTTTTCTCCTCACTGTACTCGTAACCTTGTAACTATACAGAAATACTCAAAGAAGAGTGCTTATTGTAAAGCTTTTCTAACAAAGACTAAGAGAAGAGTTCTTCCATTTTAGAAGTGTTTTTCTATCTAGTCTTCCATTTGTGCCTTCTTTCAGAGGATGCAACTTGAATGTGTTCATGGCTTGCTTACCTTAGCTCAATTTTGACACGTTCTCATTCTTGTCAGTGAATAGATTATATCATAAATGTCTGCGCTGTGTTGTAGAGAGCTCCTTAATATGACTAGTTTGAAGTTTCGTATCTGTAAGATTTCTGCATGAATTGCTTTGATCACGTTGCTCTCAATTACTGAGCTGTTGGAGATTGAATTGTATTTGAATTCTTTCTAATTGCTGGGAAGCTGAAATAGAGCTTTGCATCTAATCTATCAGTTTGAAAGAATATGTGGCAACTTGCTTTGTAGCTCTTTAAATATGTATATATGGTTTGCTAACTAATAGAAAAGAAAACATAAGATAGACCTTGCTTATTTTCATGGTGATGGCAGCTGAAACTATTGGCGTGGGCGCTTTCTAACCTCCTCTGCAATTTTGCTTCAATTTGCTTCACAGATACAACTAATGCATGAAATTACCAACCTAAAGAATATAGTTTCAAATGCTGAAGTGTACAATGAGGAACTTGAGGTGAGCCTGTCTCATAAACTTGCATGCAGTAAGACTTACATGGAACGTTGTTTGGTTTATCTTGATTATACTCCATCTGCTACGGACAGTCTAGAGTTTATAGGGCTCTGATTAGTCTTACCAGCTATAAGGAGGATATATCTAAAGGTTACTAATGCTTATTATGTAAAAAGGAATTTTTTGTTGGATTCCTACCTGAAAAAACAAACTCAGAACCAGGATTTTCCTTTTTTTTTCCTTCCTCCTGTAACTTTTAGGCAGAAATAAACTCCAAAGTGGAACAGCTGAAAGAAAAAGAGAACAAAATAAAGATATTACAAAATCGTGTGGAAGAATTACAGAAAGCAGGAGTAGAAAAAAAGGACACATCTTTTTCAGTTGTAAATGTGAGTTTTCTGCAGGGGTTGAGAGGCTATGTTAGATTTTGCTTTTGTTGGGGATGGGTTAAATTGAAGTATAGCCTTAGCATAATTGAAATCTGCTGCTAAGCAAATATTAGCTATTTTATGAAGCTTAAAACACTAATTTACCACATTATCAGTTCTCCTGTAAGAAGCTTATTTTATACAGCAATAATCTGGTGAAGTAAAGCTATGGGAAATGTTGCACTTTATCCTAGCTCTGTTTCCTGCTACTATTCCTTTTAGATGGAGTAATGAACCAAGTTCTCTGAGTTTATTCTACACTTTAGCCATATCATAATGATCATATTTGCTTTATTTTGGCCTTTTTTATTATTTTTGTACTTTATTTTTTTCCTCTTTCAGGGAGATTCTGATAAACTAATTGAAGAAATTCAACAGCTGAATAAATCCCTCTTAGATAGTGAAACCATAGCCTTGGATGCCAAAAAAGAATCTGCTTTTCTCAGAACTGAAAATTTGGAGCTGAAGGAGAAGATGGCAAGTACTTGTTAAACTATTTTTGTAGCTGTACAAAATACTGTTAGGGCACTATTTGCTCCAAGACTTGTAAAGAAGACGATCAGATTTGGCTAGTGACTCATGCTACAAGTAATGTTTTCACTATGGAACTCATGGCAAACGGGTATTTAGGAGAAAGATGAAAAGAAAATAGAGGCATGTTACACAGGAGTAAGTGTTCTGTTTTGTTTATCAATAGGGAGAGAATAAATGAACAGTGCTTGGGGAGTTCCTAGGACAGAAGACTCTAAGTCTGATTTTACCAGGGAACAAAATAGTAAGAGAGACGAATTCAGGAAAGGGGGACGGAGCTTACTTTGAGCTTTGACAGAGTAAAGACGAAATGGGAAAAAGTGGTTATAGTTGCAACCTCTAACAGAAGGTTCATTTTGTTACAGCACTCTGACAGGAATAAAGTTGTTTAACTGTGACTTTTTCTGTTGTATTTATCACGATCAAAGTTGTTCAAGGCAGCAATAGGAAATGTGACAGATGCAATACTTACCTGTTAAGCAAGTAGACTTGTATTTTGTGTGTGACCTGCATGTTGTTTTGTTTTCCTGAAGAATGAAGTCTTAAATAATTACAAGCAAATGCAAAAGGATGTGCAACTCTATCAAAGCCAAATAGAAGCAGGAAAAGCCAGCTACAAAAAAATGCAAGCTGACTTGCAGAAAGAGTTGCAGTCTGTATTTCAAGAAAACACAAGGCTAACTTCACTGATGGAGGGTAAAGTTCCAAAAGGTACAATTCAGTTTGAGTTGGTGCTTTTTTTTCCCTTCCCTTACCCCTTCTTCCTTTTCCCCACTGAGATGGGGGGTAAGAACGATTGTGGCTCTTTTCTAATATTTGGAACTTCTGTCAAGATAAAATATTGGTGTCTCTGATACTGCTGGCACATACCAACTGCTTTAGCGCTTTGTTCAAGTATTTGGAAAACTGCAGTTTCCAGAATGTTTTGTTTTGCACCAAGACAGTCAAGTTAATCGAGGCTATTGGTGAGAATCTGAAATAAACTGGATGTCCATCTAACCAAGTGATGACCAAATTCACACTAGTAGTTTCATCTTTTAATTGTTGACCGCTGTAAATATACTTCTTAGACTTGCACTAATATGACATCCAGAGCACATTATACATCTTCTGCTTAATTTAAAACCTGCTTTTCTTTCACACTCTCTTTTTAATCTAAATTTCCCAATTCTCTAGATTTGCTTTCTCTTGTGGAGCTGGAAAAAAAGGCATCTGACTTAAAAGCAGAGCTAGAAAAAGCATTGAAAGAGAATGCACTTCTACAAAAACAAGTAAATGAGCTATCAGAGTTTCAGTCTCTACCAAATACTGTTGAGATACAGCAGAAAGAGGTAAACAAATCTAAATTTTCTGGAGCTGGACTTTGTTGTTTTTTATATTGTGCTTGACTAGTAACACATTGATGCCTATTGGATAGAAAGTTCTAAAGACAAAAGTAGTCTTGAATCAAATAACATGAGATATTCCAAGAAAATTGATTAAACTATTCCTCAGGATTTGATATTTGCACTCAAGAATAAGTCAATGATCACGTGTTCAGTCATAAAGTCTGCTATAACTAATCAAGAATTTCTAGTACAAAGTTTGCTTATTTACCATGGTCATCATTTGATAATTGCATGTGTAGGTATAGTGGTGTTTGATCCTCATTCACTGTTCTAAAACTGAATTTTTGTCTGTGAAGAGTAACTTTAAAGACCTCTGAGTAGAAATGCAGGTTGAAAAGATTTAACTTAAGCTTTCCAGAACTTGCAAGGAAAGTTTCTTGTTTCCTGGCAGGGTAGGGTTTATTCGACAGTTTCCTACAAATTTCTTAAAAATTTGTCTGCAATTGCTTTAAGTTGTTTGTGTTTTTTTTTCTAATTCTTCAAATACTTGTTGCTAAGTATATGAACTTAAAATGGCCTAGTGCAAGTAATCTCGTCAAAACTTGATTGTGAATACTTTGCAGAAAGTTCCAAAAACTTCCAGTGGGCTATTTCTACTAGTAAACCTTAATTAGATGTTAACAACTTTATAAAATCTGTATCACAAATTAAATACTTTGATGGATCAACATTTTATCAGTTTAGGAGCTGTAGCTAGGAGTATTAGTCCAGTCCTAGCTCAAATATATGGAAAAATGAAATATTTAAAGAACGTCTAAAGAAGTTAGAGGAGAATTTTGGTGGCTTTTTGAATCCAATGGGGCTTGCTTTTCTCCATTCTCTTTGAAGAGTTGTTTGGGTTTTGTTTGGGAGCAAGTCTGGAAGCCTAGCAATGTACTGCACTGTGTTTGCCTGTATTTGTTTCCTAAGCCTGCATATGAACATGTTGTGTTTTGTTTGTTTTTTTTTTTTCATTATATAGCTGTGATAAATACTGACTTAGAAAATGCTGTTAATGTTTTCTTCTGTTTGGCAGATTCTTGAAAAATGTGAGGAGCTACGCTTACTAAAATTGGAAAGAGAAAAGCTGCTCTCTGAGGCAGCTGATAATGAAGTTAAACTTAAGTATATGACTGAAGAAATTGGAAGATCAAAGGAAGAACTAGCAGATGCACAGCTTAAATATGTGAACTCTGATCAGGAATATGTAGCACTTAAACTTCTGCATGAAGAACTAGAGCAAAAATACATAGCTGCATCAGAGAACAACGAACAAATGAAATTCCAAATAGAGTATTTGTCTAAAGAAGCAGAACAGTCTAAAACAGCTTTGGATGATGTGAAATTAGAGGTCAGTGTTGTAATGATTCTTTAGATGCATAAGATACGAAGAATTTATTCACAGTTTAAAAAAATAGATCGTTTAAAGAAGTGGTCTTGAAGGTATAAATAACATTGTAGTTGAAATTCTTCTAGTGTTAGTGGATACTACTTGTTCTATGTCAGATGTATAAGGTCACAGGGTTATGCATCTCAATGGTCTCTTTCTTTATAGGCAAAGAAACATATATGTTACTCCAGGTTGTGTGTTTTAATTCTTCTCTTCCCATTCTTAAGTTATCTGTTTATTATGCAAATATATTTTAAATATGCAGCTATGACTTTCTCTGAGGTCACAGAAACAAAGCTTTCTCATCAGGGAACTCTTCAGGATTTTGCTTTAAAAGAAACAAAATGAAAGATCTCTCAAACCAGAGAGAATTGCTGCATTAATTAACAAATACAAAGGAAAAAAGCATCTTTTAAAAGAAGAGAAGTAAACTAAAAATGCGTGCATTTGACAAGCCTTTTGGCAGTGATATGGCTGTCATAATCAGCTAAACTACAGCTTCACGTGTGTTTGTTGTGTTTTAGCAAGACTTTTCCTGCTAAGGGGAAACCATTAAAAGGTTCCAGAAACAAATGCTTATGTAATGTGGGCAAGAATGTAAGTGGAAGCTTAAAGTGAAATGGTGAAACTTCTACTCTTTTGTTGAAGAGTGAGAGGATACTAGGTTTCTAAGCTAATATGAGTCTGTGAAAACATGTACACAACATGCTGTTTTGCATTACAATGAAAGTGTCTGGTCTTTCCCTTTATAAACTAAAGCTCTCTAACAAAATGAAAGAATTGGAAGAAAAGACAGCAGAGCATGAACATCTTCTTGGTGTAAAAGAAGATCTTATTCAGACTCAGCAGAAGCTAAATGAAATGGAACAACTAAAAGAGCAAGAAAAGATTATGGAATCGAGATTGGAGGCCAAGGATTCAGAGATTCAGGCAGTTCTTCAGCAGCTTAGTGGATGTTGGGAAGAAATAAAAACTCTCACTCAGGAAAGAGATGACCTGAAACAAAAAGAGGAGTCTCTCCAAGCAGAGGCAGACCAGCTCAGAGAAGATATCAAGGACACTGTTTCAATGGTAGGAATTCTGCCTTTATTGAGGTGGACCATACACGTTAAGGGGAAAGAATGTAAGAACACTTGTAAACTATATTTAAAATATATAGAGGATTAGGGGAGTGGGTTTTCTTGTGTGGTGTTCTGTTCTTGTTTTTGTTCATGGAGTACTTACTAATGTGGCAAAGCATATTCTTCTCTTGTGGATTTTCTTTCTTTTATTCTAAAGAACATTTTAGCACATGAGGAACTGAGAAATGCACAGAGCTCTCTCAAGCAATCCCAGGAAACTGTTAAGAAGTTGGAGAAAAGTATTTCTGAAAAAGAGTCTCAGATTCTGAGTGTTGAGGAGGCACGAGGGAAGACTATTAATGAACTTCAAATACAGGTAAGATGTTATGTAATCATTCAAAATTAAAATGCTTTTAATGTTTTCCAATATGTGAAAATAAGCCTAGTTAGTCTGCTTGCAGTCTCTTTCTGCTTGCCCTTAAATTTCTACACCTTTGGTAGAAAGTGGGTGAGAAAGTAGTACTGTCTGATCCAAGTCTTTTACAGCTTGAAGCTCTGCAGTGAGATTGGCAACTGTTAATGTACACTAATAAACTTTTGCTTAAATAGTGTGTCCCAGAGCTGCCAACTTGAGTGGTGGCATTAGATGACTAACGGAAGAAGAGATGAGTGACCTAAGAGTAGTGAAAAAGCTTATGGTTTGTAACACTCGGGTCTCAGTGAGAATTCTAGCACATGGCTGTAAATGGCAGCTGAGCTCCAAACATGTAGCAGAAGGCTGATCTAATGCTTTCAAGCTTGTGTACAACTGACAAGGAAGGGTGCTGAGAACATTTTGTTATGCAGTTGCTTCAGTGGCAATTTCTTTGGCAGGAGAATCTGTGATATAAGAGGCTAGACTTTTGCCTGAAGTATATCAGCTGACAGTAAGTCAGTGGTCATTAATTCAGTATTTGCATTTTTTTTTTTTTTGAGCAACTGCATAAAAATAAGTGAAGAAATGTTTTGTTTTGTTTTTTTTTCTTCCCCTTCTCAGAATCCTAAATAAAATGTGGCCAATATTGCTGAAGAGATTGCTAAAAAGGTTAACATTTAAAATAGGTGACAGAAAGGCCAAAGACTGTTCTGGATATCTTTCCTAGTTTAATTACAGTGGTTTGATGCTAAAAAAAAAAAAAAATACCGGAGAAGAATAAATAAAAATTTTTGCACTTAGCATTTTCATCAATTCAAAACCAAAACTATCTTTGCACACCTTGTAGTTATCACAAATGACAGAAGAAATTAAAAACATCACATCAGAGAGAGACCAGCTTGCTGAAGAAAAAGAAAATAAAAGCTGTAGAGAAAGTGATCAGCTTCAAGTGCTAAAGGAACAGATTTTTTTCCTTACTCAAGAGAACAATTCATTGCAAGATAAGCTGGACAGCTTACATTTGAAAAAAGAACAGTATGTGGAAGGAACTCGGGTAACTATTATACTAAGTTTGTAATAGAAAGCATGCGTATTTAAACTTTACCTTGAGTGAAAATAATTTGCAAAACAAACCAGAGAAAGGTCCTGCTTCTTGACTGCAGACCGTTAAACTCCACAATTATTGTTGTTTACCTGAAAGGTATTCAACCAATACTGTTAGCTGGATATGGACAACTAATAGTAGGATATGACAAACTTTTTCTGTAAATAGAATTTCATCTTGATACAGAATTTTATCTTGATGTTCTGAGTTGATCTGTACAGAGACATGGTTGTGTAATTAAGTAGTTAAAGCTAAAAATTGCTTATCTGAAGGGGGTGATTCTGCTTTTTCAAGGCATAGAAATTTTTTTTTTCCTGGCAATGTGTGTTAAGGGACTTCGCAGCCAACATTTTCCATAATTGGACATGCTGATTGCATGTGTGTGAGTGGTATTAACATAAATGTATATTTTAAAGTGTCTATAAAGTAAGTGTATACTCATATTTATAGGAGGGTGGACAAACTTCGAGGAAATAATTGTCTTTATGGTGTTATCTACTGTTGAGACTAGAAATATAGACAAGATCTCTGTAGTGTATCTTTTTTTCTCAGGCTTAAGCTATGGCCATGAAGTTCTGCTTCTGGCAACTTGTTTCAGAAGTCATTGCTTCAAATTTTACTTATATGCATATCTTTTTTCGAGAAACTTGAATTACTTATTGAATTCAGTCAAATCCTATTATTCTGAATAAAAATACAGATCTCTTTAAGGCATTCTATTTTACATAAACCAACTTGTCAAAGGCCAGTTATGATTCTCTTAAAGCTACTTTTCTAAATGTCTTGACTTCTGTTTCTGTATAAAATAGATATCAGAGATTCGAGAAAAATCTATTGAGCAGGAAATACTTCTTCTAAGAGAAGAGCTGAGCCAGACACAAAAGAAGTTGCATGAAATGGAGGAAATGAAGGCCAGTGAATGTAACAGGGAATCTGAAAAAATGAGCAGAACAGATTTTATTCCAAAATTGCGTGACTGTCAAGAAATGGGCACTATGACAGAAAGAGGAGATGATAATCTTAAAATGCAACTGGAGTATCTCCAGAATGAGAGAGACCAGCTAAGAAACACTGTACAGGAAACAATTAGCATGGTAAGAAGAGTTGTCCTGTTCCTTTAGGACAATGGCTTTAGTAAACTTCAGTCTTAATTTTTGGAAGTTCTGTTGAGGCTTTAATGTACTTTAACTGTTTTGTATCCCAAAGAATACAGTGGTGCAGGAAGAGTTGAGATGTGCTCATGACTCTATCAGACAACATCAGGAAACCATTGTGGAACTGAAAGAAAGTATTTCAGAGAAAGAAAGTCAACTGTTGAAAGTGCAAGAGGTGTTGAAGGAAACAACTGAATTGAAGCAGAAGGTCAGATGTAGTTTTGCAAATTAAATAAAAATTATATCAAGATTGGCACCCCATGGCCTGTGCAGACTTCAGTTTGAAAGGGTTCGATAAACGTAGTAATAAAACTTAATTAAAAGCTTTTTCCTTTTTTCCTGTAATGTTTCTCAAAAGAAAACCATAAAAAATAGAGGAAGTGAAAAGATAACCAAATTGCAATTTGACCTGTAAGCTACAACCCTTCTAACAAAATGTGCATTAGTGCTGAAGGATGGAACATTAGACATCAATGCTGCTATTTGATTTCAATTATTTTCTTAAGCCTTAGACTTTTTAACATTATTCTAATAACATGCTGTCTTTCAGCTATGTAACTCTAAGGATACTTGAGCAACTAAATGGCAGTTTAGCTCGTTCTTTAACTTGCTGCACTATTTATAAATTTCTTGTCTACTTATTTTCGTATCTGAAGCTATTGTGGCTTTAAGAAAAAAAACAAACATTAATGCTTGTTAGCATCAAGCCTATCTGCTGTGGATACAGCAATGGGGTTGTTTTTTTATGGAATTATAGTGGGTTGTAAGTTTTTACATGCTTTTGCCAATGAGATAGAAGCACTGAAATCTGGTTAACATTTAAGCAAAATTGTTGCATCCTTTGCTTACCACATTAGTAAACTAATGGAGATGTCTTCTGTAAAATGATCCAATTATGAGAACCTATATGTGTAGATAATGCTTGTGAAATGTGGTCCAGTGACACTTTTCTTATATCAACCTGATTACTGGGACAAAAAATTAATAGATTAGAATGGTACTGTTTTTTTTCCAAACTAACAAATTACTTCTACCTGTGCTAGAAACGATCAGCAATATTAATAACAGTTATTTGTTCTTTCAGCTCAGTGAAGTAACTGAAAACCTGACTCATGTCTCTTGTGAGTATGGCAAGCTACTGGCAGAAAAAGAACAAATTGAAAGAACAATGAATGAGCGCGTCTCTCAGGAGCCTGAGAAAATCGCTTTACTTAATCGGGAGAAAGATGAGCTACAGCAAATGGTAGAGGTCTCTAAAGCAGAAAGAGACCAGCTGGAGGCTGACTGTCAGGAAAGCAAGGAGAGAGTATGTATCAAATCTCTTAAATAATTGTTTCAAAGGCACATTATACCACTCAATTACTTTCAGTCATGAAGCCTTCTGCTGTTCAGTATCTCTTCTTTTCTTTGTTTGTTCTCAGCATCAGTAAACTAAAAATTTAGTTTACTAATCCAAGCTGAATTTTGGAACTTGTCTCTTAATTTTCCTTCACCACCCTTTTGGTCACCGTGCCACTCTGGGTTTAGCTACATTTGTCTGCTGCTTGCTGGACAAGCGCTCCAGAAGTTCCTGTTATGTTTTTCATCTACATTGGCTTTGCATTTAGCACTGAACAGTAGAGGTAATGCTAGCTTACAGAAATCAAAGGATTTAAGTCTCCTACCACTTCAATCCTGAATGAGCTGGCAAAGAGAAAGCTAAGGCTTGAAAATAAATTAATTTAGTCTAATGTATTTCTCCTTCCTGATGTCTTGTTTTTGGGGCAGAGTAGTGCTTCAATATTCCAGGTATTTGTATGAAAATGTTTTTAAGTTTGTCTGAAATAGTGTGTCAACATGACCTGAGATGCATTTAACAAAAATGAAGCTGGTAAGTTCTGAAGTTGAAAGGAAGTGTGGTAAATAATTCTTTCCAAAAGATTTGCAGAGCTTCTCTTAAGAATTAAAAGCTTTCATATGAATTTGAGCAAACTTCACGTATAACTTCTGCATGTATAGACTAACTATTCTAAAAACTAAAAGCAGTAAGCTAAGATTGAGATGTAGATCTTGCTACAACACAATTTGACAAAATATTCCTTTAACTGGTGACAGTTGCCATAAGAATGAGGATATCTTTCCTGGGCTTTCTGGTGTGGTATGTGGTGGTTTTTGCTTGTTTTGTTTTTTTGAATAGTCATCCATGCAATCTGTTCTTACGCATTCCTGTCCCCACAACTTTTTTTCCTTTCCTCTTTATTTCTATTTTCTTCTTTTTTCTTTTTTTAACTGGAAAAGACTGTTTGTGAAGACTTCATTTGAAGCTCTTAAACTTGGCACCGGGAAAGAACAGCCGAGATTTTTTTTCTAAAGCAAAAGCCTGATTATTTGGATAGTTCTCTCCTAGAAATTCAAATGCCTTGGCTTATCATTCTTAACTCCAGATAAGCAAAATTTAAGAAAGCCATACTGGGTGATCAGCCATGTAACTCTGTTCTGCAGCTGTTAAAAGTTCTGACGGAAATGGAGAGTCTGCAGGAAGAACTAAAGCATCAGAAAGAGCAAGCTCATATTCAGAAGAATATGCTAGCAGAAGGAGAAGAGAAACTGCAAAACACTGAAGAAAAACTAACTGAAGAAATAAACAAACTGAAAGAAAAGGCAAGTACACTAACAAAGAAAGAAACAATTCTTAAAACTAATTTAGAGAATGTCCCCTCAAGGACTAATTAGAATAACAGGTACCTGCCTATTATAATTTGTTCTGTTTTACTGGTCTGATAGATGATGTCATAGTAATTACTATTAGCAAAAACTCCTGTTGATAAATTGTATGTGTTGATTTTGTACTTTTATACTTTTGTAGATAGACGAGTTGAATGAAGACTTAAATTTGATAACTAAGGAAAGGCAACAGCTGCTGAGAGAACGAGAAGAAAAGACTGAGAGTGAAAACAATAAAATTCAACAACTAGAGAAACAATGTGATTTGTTAGCACAGGAGAGAGATCAGCTCCAGGAAATGCTGGAAGGTATTCAAGCAGAGAAGAACAAACTGGAAGCTAACCTACAGGAGAGTGTTGATAAGGTGCTTTATCTTTTGTTTAAAGTATAAGAACCCTAGATGTTTAGGTGAGGAGGTTGGCTGATTCTGGAAGCTGTCTTGAAAAATATCTTACAAGTATTATATATATATCCAGAATGAAGAATATTGGTGTGCTTTAATACAATTCCACAAGACAGCAATTAAAGAAGTATGCAAGTTCTTTCAAAAATGATATCTGCGACTGCTTTATTTAGGAAGGAATGAGGAACCGGAAAACATATGGATGTAATTACCAAAACACTTAAGGGCATTTTTTATTAATTTGATGGTGTTTTGTAGTTGAGTTCCAAAACCAATGCTGAAACAGGCAAATTCTCTAGATATTTTTACTTCACTCCTGGATAAGGCATATCTCCACAGCAGAGCACTGTAACAGGTTGCCCAAAGAGGTTGTTGTGTCTCCTTCTCAGGACACATTCAATGCCCACCTGGATGTGATCTTGTGCAGCATGCTCTAGGTGACCCTGCTTGAGTAGGGGAGCTGAACTAGATCTCCAGAGGTCCCTTTCAGCTTCAACCTCCCTGTGACTTTGTAACAGTGAAGATAATTGAATTGGATGGGTGCTATCCATTGAGCAGCAGTCCTTGTTCAGTGAAATCACTTCAGTGATCTGTAACTGATTCAAATCTATGGTGGGCAGAGAATCTTCTTACTTGTGCTACCAATATCTTCCAGTTAATCTATTTTTGAGTCTCAGTCACCTTGCTGTGACACTTAAACTTCATTTGAAATTTGAAGATTTAGTGAAAAGAATGCTACTCCTATAATAATTAATCAAAGGTAATTTGAAAACACTCTATGACAACAGTTAAACTGATAAATTTTCTTGTTCAGTCATTTCTAGATAGTTCTCAATGTGAACCCCACTCATATTACATCTCTGCTTTGTGTTCCTAATCTCTGAAATGGGGATTGCAGAAAATAAGTCAAAGCATGTTTGTAGCATACTTTGCGTAATTCTTTACACTAAATGCTAAGGACTTATCAGTATTCTAATTGGCAGGCTTTGTTTAGGAGAAACTTTGAAAGACAAGAATTGAAATTTCTTAAAGCAGCTTCTGTTTCTGCTAAGTATTTTGACTCCTATGAAATATTGAGAGGTCTGGTTTGTTAGATTCATACCATATCTCAGATTGATATCTCAAATCTTTTTATTTGGTCTATTTTTACTCCAGATTTTTGAAACTGAAAAGGAATTGAAGTGGCAGCAAGAACTGCTCAGCAATGAGAAGATCAAAGCTGAAGAAAGGGAAGAACGTCTGTTAAAGGTTCAGAGGAGGTCAGAGATTTTGGAGGACAGCCTAACAAATAAGGTGAAGAGTTTTTTTCGTTTTTAGCTAGCCACTCCACAATTCTGTTTTCTGATGTTTCATCCCTGATGAGCTAAACTTTTGCTCAGGACGAGTACTATTTAATTTTAAATTGTCAGCACATCACTTTTGTGTGACATAACGAGCACGAACACAAGCAAAGGATTTTGTAAATGCTTGTTTAGTGATATTTAGAAGTAGCATCCTCAACCCATCTCTGCCTTATAGCCAACTGGGTTGGCTGCTCCCCTGGAATGGACACAGATTTATCAAATGTGTGCAGGTTTAATATGATGGTAATTGTATATGTGTTCATTGAGACTTTAAAAGGCACCACATAGACAGTTTGAACATAAGGGTGTTTAGAATCTCTGGTGCTTTGCATGTTTTCAAACTGTCTGTTATTCAGGAAGTATTGCTACTTAGCTCTTCCTAGCTCAGTCTTTTTACAGTTTTCACTTCTTTGCTTTTCACCTGTCAAACTCTTCCTTTGTTTGTAGGTCAAACCATATAACTAAGGATTGCTTAGATTAGCATACGTGATACCGTTCAAATGATTAGAGCAGACAGATGGACAACGGAATTGTCTTTGTCTTTTGCTAATTCTCTTTTTCTATTTTCTTGTAATGTAGATATATGTTGACTGCTTGTTGTTTTCCTCTGAACTTTGGTTTCCAGTAAAGCAACTAAAATAGAGTTCTCTGGGTGTAATGCTATTCTTCTTTTTAATTTCTTTTTTCTGAGTGATTAGAACACTGAAATTTATTTCTAAACTTCACCTGCTGCTAATGTGAATTTTAGAATTGTTGGAAATTGTGTTGTCTGTATTTGACACAACTAATTTTAGTACTTCACAGTGGAGTGTACAGACTAGGACCAACTTATTTTTTGTTCTTCTCCATTATTACAGATTCAACAGTTAACCGAGACACTAAATAGTGTATCAAGTGAAAAAGACCAGTTATTGGCTGAAAGAACTAGTCATTCTTTTCAACTTAAAGAACAAATCTCATTAATTAATCAAGAAAAAGATGAGCTACAAAATCTTCTTCAGGATGTCAGGTCTGAGCGGGACCAGCTCAAGATGGAATTGCAAAAAAATTCTGAGATGGTTGGTGTTGCAAGTTGTATACCTAAGTTATGAATAACTTATCTTCTTGAATGGTACTTAAATATGCATGCATTTGTTTTAGTATATTGAAACAAGTGCTAAACTGGAATGTGCTCTAAGCAAACTGAAGCAGAGAAGCCTGAACGATATGTCTGTTCAAGTGAACCCATTGGATAATGCAGAACAGATGGATGATGACACTCTGAAGGCAAAAACCTTGAAAATTAAGGTAAACTACCCTGCTTATTTAAGGGTACATGTTAAACCTTAGTACCACTTATTCTGGAGCATAAACCTTGCTTCTATGCATTATGTATAAATTGGCTTGCATGTCTTGCTAAGATGCTGCAAACCATGGGATTGGTTTGCTGTTGCTCTTCAGTGACAGTGACATCCTGTCCTGAGAATGTTAAATTGAACTTCTCAATTGAGAAATCTCACTCGATTTACTGTCCAGTCACCTATATCATTAATTAATTTTTATTGGGAATTGCTTCACCATTTGATTTTGTTTTTCAAAATCCCTCAAGGCCTCCCTTCTGTTCTTCCCTTCCCCCCTCATCCCCATCAAAAGTAAATTGATTTCCAGTAATTTGTTTTCATTAAATAGCTTCTCTCATCAAAATAACAAGCTCCTGTAATTCCTCAGGGCATTGTTAATTAACTATCCTGAGTATGCTTTCTCACAAATGCAAGAACCACTACTAAACAATCAAAAGCCTAAATAACCAGATTTATGAATGTATGAAATACTTTAGAGATTACTATTGCACTGCAATCTGCACATCTGTGCAGCGCAATCAGACATCGCTCCATAACTGCCAGAAACACCCTGGGGGCTGCTTCAGTTAACACCAGAAGTGATACAGAAAGGACTGAAACTGAGAAATCGGTCATAGCTCTCTCCATTCACACTGTTTCAATGCTATACCACTAGTAGGAACTAATAATGAGGGAAGTAAACAAAATCTATTGATACCTTTTAATTGCGCTCTCCCCTTCTGACTCGTAGCTGGGAGCTTTCCTAGTGATCACTAGTGAGCTCCTACCTCTTTTGAAGGTAGAAACAATGAGTCTGAAATAACCTTAGGGGAGGGAAAAAAACCCTTAGAGTACTTGGTTAAACCTATGTTAGCGTAGCTTCTCTGCACTACCTTATTTGTGTTTGTGGATGTGTGTGCATACACCAGTACAAAAAAGAGGATTCCATGTTTATGTGAATATATACTAGTAAGTTTAACTATCCTGGGGAGGTTTCTTGCATAAAATGTTGCTGTCACCACAGAAGTCATCACAGTAGTACTTGGAGACTAGCCACTCATGGCTATTGAAAGTATATCGGGTTATTGTGTAAAAGCTTTCTTTCCTTTTAATGTTGCAGAAGCACACTTATGACTCTAGTGCACAAGATGGGGGAAAAACAACTGTTGTAGTGAGTAAGATTTTGTCTGTTTCTTGTGCAGGTACTACTGGCCAGTAAATTTAGGATGACTTCTACATTTACCTTCAAGTGTATTCTAGCTTCGTATATGTGATGTTTGAGCTGTAGTTTATTAGTAGTGCCTTGAAGCTTATTTGCATTGCACAGCCTGCTCATCACTTGATCACATCTGCCTTTTTTTAATGGTGAGAGCTTTTCTAGGAAGGAATGCAAATATGTTTGTTTGACAAAAGAAGATAGAAGGCAGAGTGCTAGGAACCATTTCATGATCTTTCTTTCCACAGAAGTACCGAGTAGATCAACTTGGACCCCATTCTGAGGCCAGTCCAGGTGGCAAACTTGTGAACGAGCAAAAAATTTCATTTCAGGCCCAGCTTTAGTGTTTTTGTCATACTTCTGTGCCAAGTCAAAACTGAAATCTTAGTCCAATTAACTTTTTTGTTGTAAAACCAATACATGCTGTAAGGGTTAACCTGGAATCTGATGTTAAGCTTCTGTTTATAGCTAATCACTCTTCTTCCTTATGCTGACTGAATGAATTTGCTTAATTTGCTTTTAGGAGCTTCTTGAGATATTCCCAAATCTGGGGAAGAGGTATGAATGTCTCTCTACAATGTCTCTTAATCTAAAGAATGAACTGACTAGTCAGAAAGCACTGATAGCTGTGATACTGACTCAGCTTTCGTCGGAACAGAGTAAACAAGTTAAAAGACTTCAAATGGAAAATGAGAAAATAAACAGTCATCTCCAGAGTTTATTGAACAAACTGAAGGTACCAACTTAAAATGCTCAATATGTGGATGCTTCATACTGCTTTGTTTCATGCTTTTTTTTCTTCAATAAGCTCTCAGTATTAACAGCTAGGATTCTGTATATATGCTCTAGCTTTTTTTTTCTTTTTCATAAATGCATGTCTTACAGAAAATAAACCCTTTACAATTCTGGAAAAGTGGAACTATTTAGATAAGTTAACCTTAATTTCTGACTGTAGTTCAGCTGCTTTGCATAGTAATATTTCATTAGTATTAATCCATTTTCATGGGTGTGGAAAGACGTTTTCTGTGCATAAATCAAATTATGGACCCTTGAGTACATATTTCATTGGAGAAGAAAGAGATGTGTAAGATGCCTTGGAGAAATAGGTTTATTCTGCAAAATTGCCAGATAGTTTTTCTATGGCCTTGCAGACCTTCCCCAATCTGTAGTTCAATGGAGAAACCAATTCCAATTATCAGGAAAAATTAAGGTGAATTGAGAGAGAATTTCTGTTATCATTAACAGAAGTACAGTAAACTGTGTAGTATTGTTTTGTTTCAGTTTGTTTATTTACCATGAAAGTTTAGGTTAGGAGGGGTGAGGGTGTGGAACAACAATGAGATGACAGTTCTGGTAATAAAAAAAAATCAGTTGTCTTTAGAAATATCCATTAACTAAACAAGTTAACAAAGATTCTAAAGAGCCTGATCTAACTTTATGTAGGCTATTTAATGTTTGCTTTCTACTTTCAATAGATGCCTTTCATCAACTTCTATGCTAGAGATGTTCAGGACTTAACTAGTGATGTCAGCTAGAGTAAAACTTTAAGTTAGCACAGTGATATTATTCTGCACCTTTCACAGCTCTAGGATAAAATAAGTATAACAGACCTATTTTGCTTTTCAAAGTCTAGATGCACAGAAGGCTGTCTAGAGTCTCTTAAACTATATATATATTTTTGTGGGCTCTTTTTAAAAAAAAAAAAAGAGGGGGGGGAAAAAAGAAATGCTGACTCAGCTAGAAGTCCTATATGCCATTGCTATATGGCATATGAACTTAATTTTCTTAGTTGTCTTATTAGTTGTCTTAGACGCATATGGACTAGGAGAGTAAATAGACTGAATTATAAAATATGGAATTTTAGCTGGATGCAAGGTACCATTTTAAAAAAGCATACTCACTGATATATCCTGTGCTTCTACAACAGTTCCTGTTTGGTCGTGTTTGCTCAAAGAAAAGGGAATATCATACTACTGTTAACAAGTATGAAATGGAATTGCTTGAAGAAAAGAGAAAACAAGATCAGCTACAAGCTCAAATTCAGTGTCTCAAGAAGTTTCATTTGAACCAGAATGAAATACCTTCTCAAGAGTTGAATGTTGGTGAAGTGCTGCAGAGTTTGCACTTGGATGCAGAGGTAGCATTTGAAACAATTTTTCAGACCAAGACTTGTATATTTCAAGACTTGGTGTAATGTGGTTGTGCTAGTCTACTGGGCATTGTTTTTATCTGTTTAAACTTCACTTGGGGAGGGGAACACAGAATTCACATTTTTTTTTTAATACTACCAGTTCTATAAAACAATTTGTTTTATAAAGTGGCTCAAAATGAAATTATTAGGTTATGAAATAGTGGGACTGTTATTTACTGATTTGCCCTTTAGAATACATACTGCCTGATGCTAAGATGACTTTTTAAGCAATTAGTAAAAATTTATCTAACGCACATTTTTTCCACTTTCACCTTCCCACCTGCCCCCAGGAATGTGGATTATTTTCTAATTTTCCCAGTAAGGTATAGCAAAATTCATTTAAGCTTAGCAAATATGGAGTAATTAGATGCTAAAACAGACTTCCTGTAAATATGGATAACTAAGGGGGCAAAATGTATATTTAGACATGTAGTTATCAAAGCAATGCTTAAACTTGATCCCTTCTTTATAAAGAGCATTCTCAAAGATGTATCAGAAATGGAAAGCGAACTTCTCAGCATAGAGGCAGAGTTGCAGCAGGAAGAAAGTGCTAGAAAAGAAACAACACAATTCTGGGAAGCTTGTTCAGGACTCCGCTATGATGCAGAAGAACTTAAAGACAAGTTAAAAAAAGATAACGAAAGGCTTTTACAAGTCATTAACTTCTGGACTCCAAAAGTAAAGGTAAATTAAAACTTTATTCGTTCATAAGAAATGTTTTGTGTAAGCACCCTGCAGGTACCTCTGTAATCTGGTTGAAAACAAACAAACAGAAAAGGCTATTTTGAAGTTTATTCATTAGTTATTTTTAATTTATTCATCAGCGCTTGAATATATTCATATTTAGCTGTAAAATGTAGGTATATTTAGAAGTTTTTTTAAAGGCTTTTTTCCTCATACATTCAAACTTGGAAACTTGTGTTCAAAAAGACTTTCGGGGAGATAATTCTCTGTGTATATATGGGGGTGGTTTAGTGTGTGGGTTTGTTTTGTTTTTAACAGACTGAATCTTGGAAACTGTAGATTCATAATTGCAGTGTTATAATGTTCCTTGCAGAACTTGGCAGCCTGATGCAGTCACATTCTCAAGGCTTTAAGCCCACAAGATTCTGTTCTTTTTACCACCTTTAAAATGGCTAAACTGTTTATTGATAAAATTTAATTTTAATTGATATTCTCACAGCTTTTCTACCTTCAGAAAGTCAAATTATCCTAGGGGTGGTTCAGCTGCACTTTCCCTTTTCTTTCCCCCTTCTTATTCCATCCCCACTTCGGGGGGGGGGGGGGGGGGGGGGGGGGAGGGGAAGCTGTGTTCTGCTGGGTGAAGTGCATCATGAACAGGATTTCATGAGATTTCATCTTTTGATAAACACATCGGACATCTCTTGAGTAAAGGTTATGGGAGGGAATCTTCTACCTCCTGATTAGTTCTCAAGAACAGTTTTCTTGACTTCCAGCATACGCTTGTTCCTAGGCTGTTCATACTGTATTATTCCTTCTACTAGTGTTAGTCTAGAGTATGAAGAGCTCATCACCCTCCTTCTGCATGTGTTGTGACTTGCTCTCGGTCTATTGATAAAAGAGTTAAGCTGCTTCTGTAGAATTAATTGTCAGCCTTGACTTCTCCAGGATTTCCCAGTGCTGACAGGCTGTTTAGAAGAATTCCTTGGTAGACATCCTGTGGATCAAAGCTTTTGCAACAAAACTAGTATTTTCCTCTCCGTGCTAAACACCACCAGCTCTCTCAACCTTTCTTCATAGGAGAGGTACTCCAGCCCTCTGATCATTCCTGAGTGTTAGTGATTCCATTTTTGGTAGCAAGTGTCCTCAAATGGCACGCTGAAATAAGAAAGTCAAATTAATACAGGCTAAGAAACTTCCTATTTCTTCACTTATTTCTAGCTGGTTCAAAAATTTTATCTGTATTACATTACGTATTTTCAGATACTCCTTCAACTTTCTTCAGAGTTGGATGACAGAACTTCCAGTTACTGTAAAAATGCTGATGTTGAATGGAAACGGAGAAAAGAGAAAACTGAAGAGTTGCTTCAGGAACTAAATACACTCAAAGAAAAACTGGCCCCTGGTGGCTCTGCTAGTCTTCTGTTAGAAGAAGAAAACTACAGACTTCATAACAAATTAAAGGCTGCAGAACAAGATATAAAGGTGCATATATTTTGCTAAAGAAAACTTACTTGATGCTTATTTTCTAAGTTGAGAGTACTTTGAAAAGAAAATGAAGATTGATGGCAACTGTAAACACTGTGCCACACAATACACAAGCCCAGAATGCACTATATTTTTGTAGATTTCTTCTTTTTCCGAAGTGGGATTTTGAGCTCTTGCCTGTAATGTGATTTATTTTAATGGCTGTTTTCTGTACACAAACACATGTCAGTTTAGAAATCTGTCTGAAATGCACCTAATTCTTTCTGAAGTATAGATTCTAATAGTGTGATACTCTTTAAATATATGGTAATTCCCTATGTCAAACTTGAAGCTGGAGAAAAATTCTGTCTTGACTCCTAGGAATTGAACACCCATTTTCCCTCTATACTTTTAATGTCATGGTTGCTTGTGTTCAAAGCACTTTTTTCAGACTCGAGTGCTCCAGAATACTAACAGGTGAAATAGAACAGGTGGACAGTGCTATAGACTGTATGGGAACTTTTGCTAGTTTGTTGGTGTTGGTGTTGGGGGGGGGATTCTTTTTATTAAGAATATGAGCATATGCTGTTACATTGTTATAACTCTTGGCTTGGTGTAACTACTCATGACTGGTTGGTATATCTCAATAGGCTATGGAAGTAAAAATCCAAAAGTTGGAAAATGTAATTAATGAAGCAGAAAAAAATGTCAGAGAAAAAGATGACAGGATAAACAAGTTACAAGCACAGATGAGAATAAAAACAGCTACGAATGAGCTCACCCAGCTGCAAGCCAAACTGAATGAGACAGAGAAGTGCCTCAGAACTGCCCTAACAGAAAATCAGAGTCTGCAGGTATGAGCCAAATTCTTCTCTTTTCATTCTCACAGAGAAAGAGGGAGAGAGCACTCTAAAGTCTATTTGTGGTTCTGTATGGTGTTCATAGAGTAAAGCACTCTTACTCCCCTGTTTTGCATGCTACTGATGCAGCTTTTGGAGGCAAAATTTAGAACCCAAGTTAGGGTACTAGAAGCTAAACTTATCACTTATGGGGATGTACTTCTGAAATATTCTTAAACTTCATATTTTGAAACTAAAGCATGGGCTGCTTTTTCCTACATAATATATTTGCATACTAGTTCAAAATTCCTAGATTATATCTGCAAGCAAGTCAGCAAAACTTGCTAAAAATATGAGTGCATGCATTACACCAGAGTTAGGATAGCAACTAGTACATAGTAGTCGTTGGTGATGTGGGCATTCTTACTCCAGAACACCTTTCTGCTGCTAGCTTTGTCCTGCAAATTCTGGTAGATCGCAGTAAAGGTACAAACCAAGCAGTCCCCGAATTCATTGCTATGTAGCAATCCTTTCTTAATACTAGTTGTTTTGTTTTATTTTCAGGCAAAATTAGATAAAGGTGCTGAGTTGTACAAAGAAGAAATTGATAATCTCAAAACACAATTGGTGAAATATGATATGGAAAGAATGAAGCAATCAAATTCATTTGATATGAAGTAAGTTCAAGTTTACCTTTTTACAGTTCTTAACTGCTTAATTGGTCCCTAACTCCCACACCCCAGAATAAGAAGTGAGCATTCAGCTTCAGGTGTACTAGGTTTTTATTCTAGCTGCATTCCAGAGAAAGTAAAAGCCATATGCATCTCAGTCAGGTTGATTACCAAACAAACTCCTTTACCACACACCTACCAAAATGTCTCAACCAACCTAGGCTCAGCCATAAATCAAATAACTGTTCTGACAAACAAATGTGAGGGGAAAGCAGCAATTGAGAGCACTCTGTAGTTCACTGGAGGGAAAGAATGCACAGAGAATAATTCAAGCCCAATGTCTGCTTTTCTGTACTTTACCTAAAATTTAACTGACAACCAGATGCAGGGTTTCTGAATTTTTTTTTTTTTTTTTACCTTGTATATATTTGTATTTGTTAGCTCATTTGAAAATGCTTTCTGGCAACTTTAATTATTAAGCTTAAAATTCTTTTTTTTTTTTTCCTCTCCCTGTCCACCAATGTAGACTTGCTAATTATAAAGCTCTTGTAGAACACCAAGAAGAGCAGTTAAGAAAGCTAAAAGAAGAACTTAGAAGAGCACAGCAAGAGCAAGATGTTACTGGTAAATTTAACATCAATTTAAGGGACTGTTTCATATTCAACATTCCTTTTTGAGGTTATGTGATTAAATTACAGAGCGAGATGCAGGCCTTTTACCTCGAAAGCATATCAGCAGGGTTGGGTGTTTTGGAAGAGATGGAAGGTTAAAATACAGTGGCTGCACATTCGCTGTATTAGAATCACAGCAGTTCTTGTGGTGTTGTTTTTTTGTTGTTATTTCTCTAGTTGTATTTGCAGTTGTGGTGGGATAACCTGCAGCTGTGGTGGCTTGTGTTCCCATTTCTAGTTCTAATCAGGATAAAACTGAAAGTGTATAACTTAACTCTAAATGGCCCAATGAAGAAGCATTTAAGCTTCTTACTATGTCCCTGGCAGTGTGATTAATGATGTTGGGTTTACAAAATAGGTGTTGTAATGCACTTGTAACCTAGCGAGGTTTTGCATATCAGGCTACAGGGAGGAATTTTGTACAAGCATGGCTAAAATAAATATTGACTTGGTTTTAAGCACTGTCCAAGTAACACACGTATTTATATAAAAACTGTTTTCTAGTGGTGTCTGAAAAAGAGGCTCCTCAGCAATCCCAAATACCCCTTACTTGTGGTGGTGGCAGTGGTATTGTGCAGAGCACACAAATGCTTGTTTTAAAATCTGAACAAGTTAAGCTACAGAAAGAGAACTTGCAGCTAAAGAAACAAAATGACCTTCTACTAAGGTAAGCATAAAGCTGATAAGCACCATGTTAAGTCATTTCTATTTAATCACACTGTTATGATTTCTTTCTGGGAAATCTGTAGAAGTGCATAATTACTCATTTTAAGAAGTGAAAGAATCTAAGAAATCTAAACTTTTATTTAAAGGTAGTGGTGTGTGTGTGCTCTAGTAGTTGGCAACCCTGCCCAGAGCAGGGGGGTTGAAACTAGATGATCTTTAAGGTCCTTTTCAACCCATGCCATTCTATGATTCTATGATATGTATCTTTATGGCTTTTAAGCTTTAAATTGCTTTCTTCCATAAGAATGGAATTTTAAATGCTTTTATCAATAACTGGAAGATGCACTTTGTTTAAAATCTGTATGGCAAAACTGTTGGAAGAGATCTCTTAGTTTCTGGGAAGAAAAAAATAAAAGAAGAAATTATGCCTCCAAAACTAAGGACACACATTTGTACATGGTAGGAGGCTTTTATTGCTACGTCTGTGTTATGTCACAGGAACCGTCATATAGGAACTGTCTTGTCAGGAATTTTTCTTTACTTAAAAGAATTGCTTAAGGTTTTTCTTAATTAAATGCTGGGGATTTTTTTTTTTCCTGCTCAGTAATGAGCTTCAACTGAAAGAGGAACTTAGAAAATGGAAAGAAAGAGCACTAAAACTGAAAGAACGATCTTCAAGAGAGACCACTCGAGAGACAGTACCAAGGTCTCCAAGGAAGATGGTGTCGTATTCCCTTAAAGAACAAACTTCACCCTTCAAAGAGCCTATTTCTCAGGAAACTGTGACTCAGGACATATCAAAGCCTCTGCCGCTGGCGTGTCCAACAAATTTCTTTGATAATTCCAACTTAGGTACACTAACAGGTATGTAACACGGCGGTGTTCTGTTAAGATTAGGAGAGGCAAAATATAAGGGGTGGTTTTTGAGTAAGAGTAGATGTCCTGTACTTTCTCCATTCAGACCTGAAACTCGCATGGAAACAGTCTTCTTGAATGCCTAGTTAGCAGATTGTTGAAGGGCTGACCAGCTGGTGTCAAGAAGATTATACATGCTCTACAGAACCTAACTGATCACTTTAAAAGTGATTGATCACTTTAAAAAGTGAATAGGCAGAATATCATTACCAGATGATGCTATAGAATCTTTTGCTTTTTAACATTACGTTAGTTGAGTACACGCTTCTGGCAAAACTGATTCTCATAGACTGCTCAGTCATCTATTCAGAGTTAACTGCTGGTTAACTTTTCTAGATTGTGTTACTAAGATGGTCGATTTTAGTCTTTGACATTGAATCTGGCAGACTCCAGCTGCAGTAATAGCTGTTCTGATATTTTGCGTTCCTCAGCCCTACTCAGGATTTCTTATCTCTGGCCTGGTGACTTCTGGGGAAATCTAGTGATCTGTGCTAGCATATTAATGCTACTGCCCTCGTCAACTTGCTTCTAAAAGCTCATATAAGTCCCAAGCAGACATGTTAAAGACTTAACAAGTTTTCGAGGTATTAATGGCAGGCTTCCAGAAAGAATGACTCATTGCCATTTCTTGTGATGGCCGACTTGATAATAGTACAGACTTCTAGCAACACCATGCTTCTCAGAGGCCAGGTTTGATAGCTGACACTTAAAACACTAGTCAAGATTAAATTGCTGTATTTCTACTACTTGTGTAACTGGGAAAGTGTTACTTGAATATTCTTGTCTTCTGTGTAGATCTGCGACCTGCAGGAATAGAGCCCACAGAAGAACATCTTAAGCAGTGGTTTGGAACTTCAGAGAAAGATAAAGCCCCTGATTGTACTACCCAATAAAGGTGTTCTGTTGTAAGCTGCCTCTGCAGTGTCTACAGCCAGAGTCTGCCTATATGGCAGATAATTTCTTCAGGTTAAAAGTCATCAGCTGTGGGAAGAGCTCTGGTGGCATGCAAATCCCTTGTTGTCTTGGAGCTGCTACATCCCACACCTGGAAAAGCTGCAATTCAAGAACAAAAATGGAAAAGCAGTCATGTTACCTGCAACCTGCTGCTGATGTTCTACTTTGGTTATTTTTTGGGGGAGAGCAAAGAAAGAAAAGCTGATGTACTGAAGAAAAAGGACACAAGAATGGATCACAAGCTAATCTACTGTGAAACTTCTCAAACTTTTCTGGCATTCCTGCAACAGTCCTCTTCTGGGTGGTTTGTATCTTCAGAGAGCTGTTGAGTTAGAACTGTTCTCATTAATTACTTTTTGTTTCTCAACATATGGTTTTTATACCATGTTTTTTTTTCTTTTTTAAGACTGTAGGAACTGTATTTTCACCACAACTTTAACCTCCGTATCTGGACATTGCAACTGAAGTTTATTTGTTTTCTGTTTGTAGGGCACAATCAAGGATTTCTCTTAAACTCTACAATATTTCTGCAGCTCAGTCAATTATGGTGCCAAGAGTAACTTTGTATTCTGCATCATCTTTGAATATACTTCTATTTCCTGTTAGAAGTTGGACATCTGGATTTTTTTCAAATGGTCAGCAATGGATCTAGTTGATGCTCCTGTTACTCTAGTGAGTGGAAAATAAATGGACAATCAGGGCTGTAGGGCAGACTATATTTTACTATCCTGCTTATCTGAATTTTGAAATCTCTTTTTTTAAGTTCTGTATAAGAAGATTTGTTTTGACAATAAACTTTAATGTGTTAAGTATTTAAAAATATTTCTGCTGGTCACTTCAGTTTTGTGGAGACATGATGCTATGATCTGAGGATGCTGATTATAATATTCAGAGTCTAAAGGCAGTCTTTTATAGTAATCTCAGCACTTCTATCATAATGCTTCTTGTCTGTCTCTATAGCTTTCGGCAATAATCACTTTGTGCAGTAGATTACTGTTGCACAAATCTGTGTCACTAGTGTTCTGTTTAATTCTTTCTAACTGAATCTTTGTTCTATCAGGAAATGTTTGAAGTCTAAAAGATGCATCCTTTCCTAACAGGAAATTTCCTGTCTCCTTTCCTATTACAGCCATAGATATGTAGGAGCAATTTATTTCCCTGTCAGTGATAAATGCAAGTTGTGGTGGTGGGGTGGTGTTTTGCAATTTCCCATTATTGTTGAACAATATTTCATTTGGCTACCACTTTTTTTTTCCAATTCCTTTCATTCTGGTGTTTTATTAAAAGAACAAATTTAAACTGACTTTTTCCTTCCAGAAGAGAAGCAAGGTGTGTGTATATAAAGGTCTAACTTGTGGCTTTTTACACAGTTTCAGGATATTTTATTAATTGCTTGCTATACCATTCCTAGATCTAGAGATTTGTCTGGTGATTGAGCTGACAAACAAGAATATACTGCAACAGGTCTGTATCTGAATTCAGTAGACATAAGGCCAGGGACAGGAGGATAAATGTTTTTAGAAAACCTAGTCATTAAATATTTTGTTTACTGGGGAGCCGATTTATAAAGCCTTAGAAAGCTGTTATAGTTCAGTAGAAAGCCATAATATTACTCAACATGCCTGTGTGTGTGTCCTAGTTTACCCACAGAAATGCACCCAACTGAAATTAGGGTAGCTTTGGGTCTGGTGTGAGCTTATAACTAAATTTTGTCCTAGAATTTTCCAGTCTGATGATGTTAACTGCCTTAACAGATATAAGTTAAAGCACTAGATACAATTTTGAGAACAGATACTTTGGTAAATCAACAATTAAATTATTTTTGCAAGTATTGTCTGAGTTTTTAAAATTTGATGACAGATACTGCTAAAGAGGAATTGCTTGGGAAAAACATGCTTGTGGCCTTTTTTGCTGGGAATCCTGTTGATTTCTTGCATTCTTAGGGGAAATGGACAGCTAATGTTTATGATCCTTTTTTTTTGTCCCCAACCTGTGCAGGAGAAAAATCGCACTTAAAATCTTGAGTTTCACTAGATGGCAGTATCTTGGTGTTTCAACAGGAAATTACGTTCATATAGAGAAACTTACCAGTTAGACTACAACTCCCAACAAGCACAGCAAAAAAGCATAAAACTTCCTTTTTTGCAAAGGCCAGCAAACTTAACAAGCCAAGATTTTTGGTGAGTGACCATACTAATCTTTATTTTTAAATGCTTCTTAGAGTCAGTGGCAAATGTTCATAAAAACTGATTGTTAAATTAAAAAAACGTATTTATAGTGTATTTTGCTTCCAAAATGATAAGGTGATTTGAGGAAGTACTTTGATCTGTTTTTTTCCTACCGAAAATATGCAAAGAATAAGAGAGTTTCCTCTGCCTTGAGTGGGCACTTAAGACTTTTGCTAAAATTAGTAAATTTTTCCCAGGATTTTGTATTTGAGGAGATGTATTTTGCAAAGCTTGGTGCATTAGAGAGACAGAGCCACCTAGTCATGTGTACAGTCTCATTTCCCTCAGTTTAGCTTAGTAATTTTCACCTGTCAGTACAAAAAGTTTATGCTAACACAGGCCCAATCTCATATAATGTGATATAGTCTACATCAGAGGGCATCCTAAGAGGCATTGCTTTACTAGCCAACCTGTAAAATGATTTTAAGGTATTGTTCTTTCTCCTAGTTAGAAAGGTACATCTTAGTTATTGCTTGCATAGTAGATTTTTTTTTGTTTCATTTTCTGCTTTGTTTTTGTGTACATTCTTCTTCCCCATAGTTATGGGGAAAAATCTACAATTTCAGTGCATTGAAACAGGCAGATATTTCAGTGTATTGAAACACGTTTTGTTGAATCTGTAACCTTCAGAGAAATGTACTAGTTTTGCCCCAGGTTTTGTTGGGAAAGGCTTCCGAGAAAGCAGATGGGATTTCTGGTCAAAATCAGAAGTGAGTAGTCTGGTTTTAGATGTAGGACACTAAACTCAACTAACAAGTCACCGCATGGATTTGAGCATCTCTGGGTGATAGTATTGGCTGCTAACCTAGGGGAAATCATGGCATCTGTATCTAACTTCTGAATGAAGTACTTGGCATGTTGGATTCATGCGCATATTTTAAAAATTTATGGTTCTTGGGAAACCTTTCTACACTCATAGCTATATAGGGAAACTTTGCTCTATGGATTTTAAAAGTGCAGAAATGTTTGCTTATTGGGAACTCTTAACAAACACCAGAGATCACAGTCTGGAATACGGTGACCTTTTTAGGTAGTTTTTTGAAACATTCTATTCAGTAATTTAGTCCTTAAATAAACAAAAAGCCTACTAGAGACTTTTTTGAATCCATTGGAGTCAAAGGATGGCATTTGCTTTAAGCATAATGCTGCGTTTGAAACCATATGTCTAGGCAGAATAGGACCGCACTTTGCCTTTTGGCTGCTACATGTTGAGTAAGGTGGAACCTCCTAGAAGAAGACTATTACTTGCATTATCCAGCACTCAAAAAATAAAATAAATCCTCCTATCCCCCTACACCTTGCCCCAAGCATGCTCAGTAGTTCTCCAAGATCAAACAATGTGATAAAGGTGAGAGGACGGAGCTTCATTCCCCCTCACCATCTTGTTCTGTGGAGCTGGGAATCTGCTGTGCTGGAAGATTCCCAAGACAATTGAGAGCAGACAAAGGCCAGGTCTTGGACACGATGGAAGGAAAAGACGTTTTGCAGAGCCCTAGAGGGTACTGGGCAGATTTTATTGCCATTTAGGAAGCTGAGTTTGTAGTTTGACAGGAATAGAAGAGACACCTGCTTTTTAAGAACACAACGGACAGCGGAGACACTAGACTACAAGCTATTTTACTTCTCTTCCTACTTGGCACCAAAACAGAATGCTTTATTGACTTGACAGTGGAGGTGCTCTGAATCATCTTTATTTTTTTTGGAATACATTTGCATCTGATTCCCAGGGAGTGACGTTAGCTCACTTTCTGTTAGACTGTGACATTTTCTGCCTGCACAGGTCAGCAGTATGGGTCGGCTTGATGGGAAGATAATACTGCTGTCTGCAGCAGCACAAGGGATTGGATCTTTAACTGCTATCGTAAGTTAGAAAAATGTTGTTGTTCTTCTGTACCTAAACTAGGTCACTAGTGCTAGCATGCCCAACAACATCTGCACTGAAGTAGTTTTTGAATTAATAAACTATAGATTAAGCCAGAACTATGTATTGAAAATTTCAGGCAAAAAATAGTCACCGTACTGTATTACGTATGCTATTTGCAGTTTTACTTTCTGAAAGTCTTCAGTGCTGAGTGGTGATGAACAATGTGGGCAGGATTTGAGAGCAGCTGCAACTACTTTTAACAATACATGGTTGTACTGCCTGTACCTCTTAATCTAACATCTCCACTGCTCTGTTCTGGGAGAAGATAAGAGTATAGGGAATGTTTTCTGTTACAAAGCTGGACACTGCAAAGATCCCCTGTGGCAAAGCCAAGATGTTTCATCTGTGCTGATGGTTGATGTAACCAAGTCTACGCAATAAAGAGCACAGCTATAAGGCAACTGTGAGAAATCCTTTTAAAAATATTTAACTACTGTTAAAACAATTCAAAATGTGTTTTTGTTTTTTTCTTTTGGTAACTCAATTTCTTTTGACTAGTTCTGCTTTTGCTATTTGCTTCTTCCATAGGAGATAAAGAAACTAGAGTTCTCAGTACTACCATAATGTAATCAACAAACCACGAAAAGCTTCTGTAAGCAGGAATTTTGCAAGACTAGTTAGTTTCTCACGCACACAGTTAAGAATGTACGAAACTGTTGATTTTTGGCACTTACATTAAAACACTCAAAGGAGTCAGTGATCTTACTGATAATTTCACTTTCTAAATACCCAACAAGCCACAGAGGGCTAACGCATTTAATGCTGCTATCCTCTGAAGTAGTGTGTGAGGGATTTATTCTGAAGATTAGGGACCATCGTCAGAGACTTCAGAATGCTTTTGCATGGAGGTTACTCTATGGGCATAGCTGTTTGATCAGTAATCAGAGTGCAGAGGAGGCAGGTTTTGAGGGGAACGTCAGGAAATGAAGGAATATGTCTGGTTAAGTATCAAAGAAAAGTCATGCTTCTTTTGAATATTGCTCTGTTCCAATGACTTGGATGTGAAGGATTTTAAATACATATTATATAATATCATCCCTCTTTTGACTTATCTTTGCCCGTCAAATTCAACGGTACAGACATACTTCTAGCCCTATATTTTTGTAACATACTTGCTAGTACACATGCAGCTACTACGGGCGATAATAATACCAGTTCTCTTAGTCTGGTTACAGTTCTCACGCTTTATTTATATTACAGAAAAGATCTTAAATCTCTCCTATATCATGTACAGTTAGTTGTCCCCAGGATATTTGGTAATTGATGTCCATTACTTCCTCACATGCCCAGAATGAGAAGGGGGAGATTAGCTGCCTTCAGCCAACTTTTATTTCAAACCAAAAAAGAAATGAGAAGAAAACAGACTTTCTGGTAAGATCTAGAATATCTAAATATGAACTACATTTCTTATTGTATTCTTCAGGCTTTTGCTAAAGAAGGAGCCAAAGTCATTGCTACAGACATCAATAAGTCTAAGCTGCAAGAGCTGGAGAAATACCCAGGTAAGTGATCTACTGTAGGCATCAGTTCAAATCTTGGAAGTCTTGTTGTAGGCTGGCCAAAATATAATTTGAGGGGAGGGGCAAACTTCAAAAGGCCAGAAAAAAATGGAAAATGTGGAGACAAATTCTTTAGATATTGTCATTACTTTATTCTGTGGTGTAGAATGGCAGAGATGACATATAAAATGCTGCAACACCAGGATTTCAGGCAGAATATTCTAGGAGTGTGGAGTAACTGTGTGTTTCTTCTGTCACAGAAGCAGTTGATTTCCTCTTCCCAGAATGGTGTATTACCTCTTTCAGATTGCTAGGCTGACTGTCAGACATATCACTGATCACAAGAACTAATACCCAGCTATACAAATAGATCTAGTGTCTTGCATGTCACCGGTCCATACTTAGGAAGGAATGTATTAAAAGGATAGCTGTCCAATAGGAATTGCTATGTCTTTAGAAACTAATTCCACGAACACTAGATGAGCTTATTTTATTTGTACAAATGCTCAGGCCTGAAGGTTGCACAAGAACATATTTCAAGGAGAAGGTTTTCAACAGCTGTATTTCTTAATTATAAGAGACCCAAGAGTGGGATACTATTAAAAAGTTTTTCAGTCTTGAAAGAAAAAAATCAGATGTAGGTATATTTCACAACTGAAAATGCTTCCAACTTAATTGATGAAAGGAAATGATCATTGTGCTTTACGAAACCCTATTACAGTGCGACAGTAAAATCTACAAAAATACTTCTCTCTGGCACAGCTTTTAGAGTGAACATTGGTCTCCTTTGACAGGAGTTCACTGCATGCAGTCCCGTTGTAATTCTTTAGGAACTTGGGAACTTTCCAGGTACATTCTGAGCACATTTAAGGAAGTGTTACAGTTTGAACTGCACTTTGCTTTCTGTCTGCTCGTGTGTTCAGAAGGAAAGAGAATTTTCCATATACTCGTGGCTATTTCCATCCTTTTGACATATTAGTTAAACTCTCATTCACCAAGGCTTGGCACGTTGTGGTCTTTGAATTTTTTCGAAGAAGAAGAAACACCACTCTTTGCATTCAGTCAGGTAGTTGTAGATTTCTACATGTCACTAGCTGCACATGACTAAACTGTGTTTAAAAAAACAAACAAAAAAAACCACAACATTTTGGGGCACAGGTGTCCAGCACTAGATGTTGCTTAGTCCAAGAAGGAGGATGTGCCATGGCAAGGCTGTGGCAAGTGGGATCTGCAGCATGTCTTAGTGCCCTGGAGCATAGAGGTACTCACTATTGGAGTACGCTCCAGTACTCCTCCTTTTTACACTCATTCATGATTCCTGAGGATGGGAAGCTTGTGTACTTGAGAAGGGTGCGCAGCCCAATCTTTATACACAGCATGGACTGAGGTTGCAGCCAGGTTGTATCAAAAAGTATGCTGAATTCTGTAAAAGTTCAGCTTTGACATGGGGTGAGAGAAACTTGTTGCAGTAGATTACTGGAAGCTACTTACATAAAATGAGGTAAAATGGCATGTAGATTACATCATGTCATATTACAGCTCATCTGGAAGTGTAATTCATTTACTTTGCTCTTTTCACTTCTGTCCAGGGGATGGCACTGCTGTGGTTGGCCCTGAAGCAGTTTGTTAGAGAGGCTGATTCTGTTGAAAAATGTTTGCAAGAGTAGCATCTGTCCCTGTTTTTGTAGTAACTAGATTTCTCAATCTTTCAAAGATAACTTCTCTAAACAAAACAGAAGTATTACTTTTTTACTATTATCAGTGGCTGTCTTGAAGGTACAGCACAGGCATAGCCAGTGCTATAAGCACTGACAGTGGCAGATCACAGAGGCTGAAATAAGCAGAAGCTGATAGCAAAACCGAAAAGTTTCCAAACCTGTTGTTTGATTATAAATGATTACGAAAGCATAAGCATTGTATATTTTCACTAGCCTTCATGATAGAAGCCATCAGTTTGCTATACTTTCTCTTAATTTCTATTATCATAGCTATGACATCATCCCAGGTTGTATATGGCTTATGTGAAATCACTTTTCCTCATTAATTAAATAAGCTGATTCATAGTATCCTTAACTACACATGGATAGATAGCATGTAATATGATTGCGAGACATGTAACTAATTCCAAGTAATTATTATTCCATAATAGTGGGCATGAAAGCTTGTTATGATTACACACAGTAGAATTCAAATTTATTGGAAATGGTTTTTATGGTAAATTACATTAGCTCATCTGCTTGTGTGATGCTGTATGGCAATTGAATCAGTTCATCTATTTTTAACTCCTTTCTGAAATGTTAAATAGCATGCCTTGCTGTCCATTGCTGTCCTGATTTAAGCATTACTCTAATTAATGATTAAATATAGCTCTCACTCAGTGAGTCTCCATATCTTGGCTCAGCACTGAGAGGGGACTGTTCCTGGCATGCCACTGACTTGAATGGGAGGTGCAGTGTCCTCAGCACTTCAGAAAAATAAACTGCTGATCCTTAGCCAAATACTGTGAAACTAAAACCATGTTTTCCTAGGCATTCAAATACGGGTTCTGGATGTCACCAAAAGGGAGCAGGTAGAAAATCTGGCCAAGGAGATTGAAAGGATAGACGTCCTCTGTAACATTGCAGGGTAACCATCTTCTATTTGATCCTACTTCTTTTTCCAGTTCTTCCTGTCCTCCAGAACTATTTTCTTTTATCTGTGCTTTATAATGCTTTTTGTTGTTGTAATGCGCTTTATATCTTTAATATAGATTTTCATGTGTTTTCATCAAAACTGAGCTTTTTGTGTACAGCAATGTTAACCAGGCCAAAGTAGAATGGATGTGGAACTTGTTAGGGTTTTCCTCACTCTGTGGATGCCCTAGGCTTTAGCCTTCCTGGTGCAACAGTGAGCAAAGTCAATGGTCTACCAATATTTTTAATGTATTTATTTTTTTTTTTATTTCCCTATTAGCAAACATTTATTTGCATATTGGGTCTGTCTTGTGTCCCTGATGTTCATCAGAGGAAAAATACTGTTGCTTTTTTCGAAAGGGCTCTTGTCCCTGCTTTTCAAGATTGGAAGGGTATTACAAAATAGCAATGGAGAAGTGTGCATAAAAAGACATAGAAATGTAAATCCTAGACAGTAATCTATTTCATCCACTTATTCCAGGTTTGTTCATCATGGAACCATTCTGGAATGTGAGGAGCAAGACTGGAACTTCACTATGAACCTCAATGTTCACAGCATGTATCTAATGATCAAGGCATTCCTTCCTAACGTAAGGCTTCATTGCCTATGATTTTTAGTCTGCTGCATTGCATTTAAATGTGATAGGTCTAAGTTGTTGCCACTGTGACAGCATGGGATTTGAGATAAAAATGCAAGTATGCAGCTTTAGATAGGGGAGGCCCTTAAATTATTGTGTTCCCTTCTCTAAAACATTGCCTGTATTGTAGAAAACCCATCTAAGATATTATAGAGAAGGTTAATTCAGTTTTTTCCTATGTAATTTGTAACTAAAATCCTTGAAATGCAGAGCAGTGAAGGAGTCGGCATAATACAATCCTACTGTATTGTACTACAACACACAGCTGCACATTTTGTAGCAGTGATATTACTATACAAAGTTCATAAATAACATGTATTAACATGGACTTTGCAACTGTGGAAATCTCATGGAGCTATTCAGTGCCACTGATAAATACATGTTCATTATATGGCAACAACAATCCAATTAGACAATCTAGCAGCTTGAGGACGTTTTTTTGTTCGTGAATAGCTAGGTTCTAGACTACAGAATCCCGTGGACTGAAAAAGGGGGTTTGTATTCCTGTAAAAGCAAAGGCCAGAAGCGGTAGCTGTGACCATGACTGGATGACTACTTTTTTCAGCATTGCTCTGGTCCTTGTTTTTCTTAGCCAATCTTCGTTTTCAAAGGTTCTTTATGACAACTTTAGGCACCTGAGGTTCTGTGATGCCTGAAAAGGTTGTAACTTAAACTTAGCTCCTATTCAAAGATGCGGGACAGCTGTGCCTTAGTGTTCTCCAAAGCAAGAAGGGTTTGGATGGGATCAGTGAATTGCTACATTGGTAGATGGCATGAGACAGGTGCTTATGTGGGGTAACTTACTGTGGTGACAAAGACGGCAAGGTGACTAGAATATATGTTTTGAACTACCAAAAACATAACAGCTCATAGCAATGAGTATTTGTCAGCAAAACATTTGAATTCAATGAGTGATCCCTCATTATAAAAGTGATTGAGGGAGATGTTTCATATGAAGAGCACGTCCTGTTGCATGTGGGGATTCATGTCATAGATTACTGATCAATAGCATTTTACAAAGGTAAGCGATCATCTTAGATTCATTTTGAAAGGTGGCTTCACCTTAACTGACTGAATAGCTACATTGGGATTATAAAGAACAACCTGTAGACAGGGTTGTGCTGTTTTTTTTGTTTGTTTTTTAAGTCTTTCCTTTGTCACTCTTTCTTACCATGCAAGTTGGAACAAGATAGACTACAGTAATATCATTTTAATAATTCTATCAATTAGGTAGGAGGTAAATCCTAGGGGCAGGCAAGCAGCAGAAGTGTTATACCTTGTCCTCAGCCTGGTTCCTCTTGATTTTATTTTAAATGCACAAATTCCTTGGTGATCCACAGCAGAGCTGATGTTAGTCCTTCACATTTTAGGAGCTCTATGTAGGTCTATTGAGAAAGAACAAGATCCTATTGTCAGCATCATCTTCACCCCTGAAATGATTTAGGAGAACTTAGTGAGAATTTCAGAATCTGCTTTACTAATTCAGCCAACAGATCAAAAAGAGATGAGTATATTCATGCCAGCGACGCTTTGTTATCCAGTATATCAATGGCATATAGGGCTGTTCTGCTGGGCCTGCAGATGACAAAACAGTTTGCATTTGAATGACGTAAGTATTCTTTTTGCAGATGATTAAACAGAAATCTGGAAATATTATAAATATGTCTTCTGTGGCATCCAGCATTAAAGGTCAGTAGGTTTCTAGAGAAATTCTTATATAAATCTTTCACAGTCTTCAAGTATCCTGTTGACACTGGTTCTGTAAAAATCTGCATATCCGTTTTTGAGAAAACTTTGATAATGCTGTATGTAATGAGTGCCCTTGATTTTGATCCTTTGTGCATATGCCTGATGAAGCATGCTCTATTTAAATTATGTACAATAGCAACTCCTCATTCAATATGCAGAATGGGCTGTTCTTGGTGAACAAATCAAGCTTTGCAATAAAAGGAGGTGGATGACCTGAAGACACTTTGCTGTAGATGAGGTTTTGTGATCAAAACAGAGGATTACAGGAACAGAGAGCTTCCTAATAAAGGAAGGTTTACTACAGGGTTGGACCTGATGCTCAAGTTACTTCTATTCAGGGCAAGTTGCTTCTATTCTGGTTGCCTAGGTGTTTGCTTTACTTCTTGCTTTCTAATGACCCAATATAAAGACCCTAACGGTTGTGTTTTTTTCTAGTGTGTAGTACTCTCTAGGGCAGTTGAAGTGGGCAAATCTGACTCACTGCTCACATATGGGAGGGGAGGTGATGCTGAAACTGCACAGTGGTATTATGAAAAGAAAATCTTCAGTCTTCCTAAGAACAGGAATAATAATTTGAGATGACATGTATAATAACTTAGGAAAAGAGCCAAAAAGTTATAGAATAACCTGTGGAAAGTGGAAAAAATGATGGGAATGAAAAATAAATATTGCACTACTCAGCATTTAGAGGACATTACCAATCCTGTGGGAGGAATGCAGTATAAAAAAAAAGGGAATATATTGACTCATACACGTACAAGAACACAGACATAAAGTTGCAGAAACACCAAAATCCTGGCCACTGAGCTTTTGAATATGTTATGAAAGTTTTGTAGCATCCTTTTTACCTGTACGTAATAACTAAAAAGGAATTTCTTTCAGTGATTTCTTGCAACGTTTGTTCTTCAGAGAAACAATGAAGAAGTGTCAATTACATAACCACTATAGCCACGCTTGCCAAGGAAAACTGTCAGTGACTAACAGATGGGTCTCTACTCTTCATAAACCTTTGTTTGCTTGCTTTGTTAATTTTTCTGGACTACTCCCCAAAATTCATACTATTGAAGGATTCTGTGCTTTATTCTGGTGTATGCCTGAGTAGAATTCTGGCAGTCAGCATTCTAGGTAGCCTGCCATTATGGAGAGACTGTGCTACAGGAAATGCTGGAGTCCAGAAGCAGATGCATATTGAACAAACTTCTCTCTTTTTTCTGTGCTGCCTTCGCACTGACCTTCTGTTAGGAGTTGTGAACAGATTTGTATATAGTACTTCAAAGGCTGCAGTTATTGGTCTAACAAAGTCTGTGGCTGCTGATTTCATTGAACAAGGCATCAGATGCAACTGTGTATGTCCTGGTAAGTATTCTTACAGTATTTTGTAAACATGAGCAGATGCTAAAAAAAACATATGGTCTGATTTAGTTTGACATTATTAACAAGGAATGGACATGCAAGGGGCAACTAAAGTTAACAAGGAATCAAAAACAAAAAAAAAACTGGACATATTTGAAACATTTCTGAGATTTAAAATAGAAAAGCTGTTACTACATAATTTAAACAGCAAGTTTAACTTAAGCCTGTTAACCCAGCACATGCACATTATGCATGTATTATCCAGTATTTGGAAGCTTATTGTTAAAGCTGTAGTCCTCAAATTAGAAGCAGGCGAGGCCTAGCTAGCAGGCTAGCCATTGTTCAACCATCTGAAAAGAGTTGAACCTAATTTCAGAAGTCTCTTCTTCTATTAAAATTTGGGCTCCTAGGCTATGTTGATTTTGTAGTCTTTCTCCTGAATCACATTATGAAGTTAAACATAAGTTTTATGACATAAAAATGGAACACGTGAACTGCATTTTTTGTTATGATTGCTGATGCAGTTGAGCTTTAATATTGAATTTAAAATTTTTGGATAGGAACTGTTGACACACCATCTTTACAGGAAAGAATCCAAGCTCAGCCTAACCCAGAACAGGTGAGAAAGCAATTTATTACTTTGATCATGTATGTATGTCTCTCTTTAGAGAGAGAGAGAGGAGAAAAAAAAAAAAAAAGCAGCACTTCAGCCCAGGTTCAAGAATATCCCATGTTTCAGAATACTAGTGGTAACATAACAGTAGTATCGTCCTTTATAGTTTGGTCAGTTTGTTCTGAGGATGGGAGTCTTAAAATGCATCAGAAGGACGTTTTAAGTGAATTCAGAGGGTCTTCTGCAGAGTATCTACTGCAAAAGTAGAAGACATCTACTTCCTTGGCATATGGCAGCCATAAACCAGTGCAAAACAATGATAGAAAGGGCATTCTGGCCAATGTGTTTAAAAACAAATTGGGTTCCTTAATCATACTAACTAGATGACTGTGAACCTTCATTTGAAGGGCCTGAGAATGTTTACCACCAAAGGAAGAAAGGTTTCCGTGGCTTTATTCTGGAACCAGAGGTTTAGGTCCAGTTGGATGTTTTTCAATATAAAATTCATACCACTGTGAGCCTTCTTTTTTCTAGCATAAATCCCCTACCCAGTGTACTAAAAATTAAACTTATGGCCTGTTTCTAATATTGCTTTGTACATGTCACACACTAATTGGATTAAAATAATCGTCTTATATTTTTGATATACCAAATGCTCTTGTATATCTAGGCATTGAAGGACTTTCTAGCCAGACAGAAGACTGGTAGGATGGCTACCGCTGAAGAAGTGGCTCATCTCTTTGTGTACTTGGCCTCTGATGAAGTAAGTATGGGATGACAATTTTCTGTCACAATCTCATGCTTCTTTGCTGCTTCACAGTAGAGAGAACGTGTTTTAAGAGGATTTATATTGTCTTCAAGCTAGATTATTACAAAAAATAAAAATAAAAAAACAAGAACAAAAAACCTTTTCCATCTTTTAATGATACAAAAAGTACCCTGAAAGTTGATAGTGATTAAGGCATTACGTACTTGGTACCGTAACCAGCTTGTTTCATGCCATCTGAGCAAATTGACTGACCCCAGATCATACTGAATGATAGGAAAAATGGGCTTGTCTGCTCTTGCAAGTTGCTTTGTTTGCATGGCAGCTATGTGATTTTTTTTTTTTAAGGAGGTAAAATTAGTACAGTCATCACCTGCTTGCACTATGCAAGAGAAAATATTTGTGTAGACCCACCAGGGATTTTAGCTAAAAGGTCTAGTGCTCACCACTTTGGCATAAGGAAAACAATAGACCCACTGAGGTTGTTGTAGACCAAACTCTTAATGATCACTGCAAATACCGTTAATACTAACGAACTTATTTCACATCAAGCTTATTTCAGATACTGTAAATTTTCTGTGGATCTAAAACTAGATTGGATTCCACTGGACTTGTCCAGCAGTCCTACTGAATGTAACAGAATACTTTAATGGAATTAATTCAGTCTTAATGTTTCCATCTGTCAGTAATGTGTTTTTCCTTCTCTAGTGTTTCTGTAAAGCTACTAATTTTTTCCAGTCTGGTCATGGGTCTTCAACCATGTGTAAACAGAATTCCAGTTTTGCAATATATTCCAGTATGCTTCAGTACTGATATAGAGAATGTCATGTCACCAGCTCAGTTCTTTACCTCCTTTTTCTGCACCATCTCAATTTTCATTTAGGTCCCCTTAATAATCATTGGCTGACCTAGTCATATTCTGCTCAGCAGAATGGAACTAATAATGTCATAGTATAAGGTATTATTCCTGTAGGTGAAATCTGTGAAGTCTAGTTTATGTGATTTTTGCACCTCCAGGATGTATTTTCATCTTAATGCCTCTATTACTACTTTTGTTACACTCCCTTGAGTTAGCCAGAAGGCTTCCATTTCTAAGTTTGTTTATATTCTATTTATCCTTATCTTTTTGTAAAACAGGCAAGAAAAAAAGTCTTTGTATGAGAAGAAAGTATTTTGAGTTTTAAAAAAAAGCGTTTCCTTGTACTTAATAGCCATGAAGTTAGTTTTTTTTTTTTTAAATGTTACTTTTTATGTAATTTCAGTCTGCCTACATGACTGGCAATGAACTAGTCATTGATGGAGGATGGAGCTTGTGATCGACTCTACCTGCAGATGGAAATTTATACTATGAAAGGCAAGACGAGAGGATCATGTTTCTCAGTTAAAATAGTTTCCAAAGATTTAAATTGCTCACATGATGTCATCCAAACAAATTTTGGTGCATTTTTATGGTTGCGATCTCTTTCTAGATTGATCTTACTGATTCGCTTTTCCCTAAATGGTGAAACACCGGAGTAAAACATATTTTGTCGTTTATTTTTATGGTAACTCTAGAAGCGTGAGTAGGAATGTAGCCTTTCAATTATCAAAGTGCAAAGAATATTATTTAATGTACAAAATCTGAGTCTTGTTTTAAGCAAATCTAAATGAAAGGAATTAAATATTACCCTTATTCTCAGTCTGTAAAATATTTGAAAGTTAAACATTCACAATTAGGCTTCCTACCAGCATTAACAGACTATCCAGAGAAAACAGACTACTTTTAAACCAGCCAAACAATTATTGAACCAAATGTGGTTTAAACAACAGAAGAAAGCAGAAATAATAGCATGTTTGAATCCTTTTGTTACTGGCAATAGATATTTCTATATTAGAGAACATACTAGTTCTTGCAAATGATATGTGAAAGTCAATCCTACTTTGGAAATTATGAAGTAAATTTTCTGCTCTCTACTATCATTAGCAAAATGTTTTTTGAGAACTGTAATAACTGTAGATAAATGGTCCGCGTTGAATTGTTGAAAAGAATCAAGCCTGACAACGCTTAAAAATCCAAAGTAGAAGGTGCAAGACTGTCAGATACAATGTAGATACATAGTGTATGGGCAGAAGAAATTCCTGCGCATACACTAAAGAGTCGGTGTGCATGCACAGCTGGTTTGTGCAACTGCGGTATCTATTTTCCAGATACTGGGCAAGTTAAGCTGTTGGAATCTGGAAAAAGAGTAAATTATAGCCCAAAAGCCAGGGGAACAGATGACCGTTAGAAGCAGTAGGACGGGCAACTTTGTGGAGTTTCAGAGTGTTTTTTTGTTTAAGCATACAAAGATTGTAGATGCTGTCTTCATGAAACAGAAATAATGCAGATTAACCTGCTGTAATGGTTCTTAAAAGACTAAGGCTTATAGCATGTAGAGTGCATAGAGAATTGTACATAGTTTTGCAATCATTTTGAAAATTAGTACATTTGCTAGTACTAAAGAGGTCTTAAGGGAGAAATGGAGGCCAGAACTGTTTCATTAATGGTATAGATTAATCCTAAAATGGTCTTGGAATTATCTTTACTGTGTCTTTTCTGTCCACATTGCAGAGAAAGTACTGTGCAATGATATCACTCTGGTAGGCTTGTATATGTGGAGAAGTATTCTTAAATATACAGGTGAATCTTCATGAATACATTTGACTTCTGGCAAGCAAAAAGAGTGGATTTTACCACTCTAGAGCCAATATAGTCATCTTCCAAAAGGGTGCATTAATGAATGTACTAATACTGGACAAATATTGCCAACTCTATAGACTAAGTGCTAGGCTTAAATATTCTGTTGCTTGATTCTCAAATACCAATGCAGTTCTTGCTAAAACACAGACTAAATTTCTCTGAAAATGACCATTTCTACAAGAGTTTGTGTTGATACTTTTGTGGTAGCACACTGAAGCTTTGATTTTGATTCGGAAACCTATCATGGTAAAGGCTCATACTCTGGAGAGGGGAAAAAGCAATTGCAACCCAAAGATTTAAGGCAATGATTCTGAATTCCAAAGCTATTTGGTATGCTAATGTACTGTTAAAATTGACACGAATGACATGGGCTGACTTCCTATAAATATGGCTACATTAAGAAATTGCACACAGCTCTATTAATCTAGTTTGTGAATGAAGCTGTATGCAATTTCATATTTTTCATATCTATGAAATTCATACAAATATAGGGGGGAAGTAAAGGATAAATGCTACTGAGTACAATTGATCAGTAATCAGAAATCACGGGGAAAAACGTACGCTATTTTATGCATGTTTCTGTAACAATGACTGCCATGTTTCTAAATGATTGCTTAAATTCTTCAGTATCTGATGAAGCATTAATAGAAATTATTTGATTTCAAAGATGTGGAACATGTCTGGTTAACATAAGGCTTCTTTTTTGTAAAAGTTGCATTTACTTACGATTTAAAATAAGAAAGTATTGTGGAGGCTGGCTTCCTCGGACTTGTTATGGGTTTAACTCTTACCTTTAATCGTGGTTGGAACATTCTGATCCTGTGTAGTTTGTTCATGGGATTTTGGGTATGTTCTCTAGTATTTCAACAAAGCAGCCAAGCAGGATAAAGTTGAGGCAAAAATCCAAAGTTATCTAAAAGGGCTCCACCGATGCTCACTGGCGCAAATTCAAATACTGAAAGTTCAGGCCAACAGGATACTGTTTCAGTGTTTTTAGAGTTTCGTATGAAGGCCAAAGTTGTCCTGCTGTAGTTGGTGCAGAAGGCTTACCTTGGAAAGAAAATCTCCATGCTGCAGCAACACAGGAAACTTGCACTGCCCATTTTGAAAATATAATTGTGAATTTGAGAGAAACTTCAATATCCTTATTGCCTATAGAACCTTACTAGTTAACATTTCTAAGCTTATCGGTGATTGTAATACACCAATGCTACTCAAAAATGTTTTTTGATAAAGCACTCCTGTAAGAAAAGGAGATGACATCCACTTTTTACACTGCACTAAAAGCACAGGGAGATGCATTTTTCAGTGAAACTGGTTGTCAAAAACAAACACAACAACAACAACAAAAGGCAGAAATTGCTGTCTCTTACCTTGTTAGCGGAGCATGTGTTGCATGGATGTGTTAACAGCTATAATTCTGAAATGTATTTTAACGTCTAAGGGGTTTTCCAGCAGGCTTACTGGAATTATTGAAGGAGAACGTTTTTAAATACTCCCGTGACCTCTTAATTCCCTGGTCTGTGTTTATGGAACTGGGTAACTTCATTTCTTCTCCTGTCACCCCAGTGATAATATAAAGAGGAGTTTGACTCTTCAGATTGTAGGGCAAGCTTTTTTCCTGGGGAGGGAGAGGGTTTAAGAGACTTCCCTCATTCTGAGTATTTCAACAAAATTTAATCTGATCAAAAAAAAGCTTTTTTTTTTTATTCAGATTTGTAGTCGCCTTAACTCTGTAACACAACTAGGAGTAAAGTAGCTACTTGTTGCATTTGAATCTGCTTTCACATGCTCCCAGTGGGGCTTGCAAAATGAGGTTGAGAGAGAAGGTCTGTCTCTTTCCGTCAGGAGGATTTACAGCTGAGGTGGGCACACTTGATTCTTCTTTAAGCAGCAGCAATATTTTCATGGGAGCACCACAGATGTGCAAATACTTTCATTCTCTTGCCTGCCTCAGTGCAGTTCCTCCCCTCATCCTCCCAGATGCTGTGGGCTCGGGGCTGGTCCATTGCCGAAACAACCCCGGCACCTTCCTGCCTGCTGCCCCAAGCACTCTACCGGCCGTACCACTGCCTGCTCGGAGGGACAGCTATTCGCAGCGCCAGGCGATGGGTGGCATTTGGGAAGCCTTTGTAGGTCCTCCCAAGCTGCGGACTGAGGGCTTGGCTGCCTCCTCTTGTGAAGCTGTGGCTGTGGAGGAGGGACTGCGTTGGACCTGTGGCAGCAGCAAGGGAGCAGGAGCCAGAGCTGTTCCTGCTTACGATGAGCGGATTATCACCTCTCCATCTCCGTGTGCTGGAGAGGCTGCACAGGGGGATGGTCTTTCACTGATTCCTGCCATTCCCCAGGTAAGTGTCCCTCTGTCCTGGGTGCAGCAGGAGAGGTGACATGGGGGACTGCTTGTCGGCTTTGCAGGGAGGAAGCTGGCTGGGGGTGGTGGGGAAGGAGGTTGTATCAGGGTTTACTCGCTCCTTTTTCTGGATGGCGGCTGTCTCTTTTTGTTTAATTCTGAACGTTAGTTGCTCTGGCAGTGGTTGTGGCATTTTGTTTGTATTCCTTTCTGTACTGTGTGAGCACAAAGCAGAATGTTGACAGTCACCAGGGCAATAGAGCTAAAAATACCGGCATGCACTTGCTGGCCCCTGTCAGTGATCTTTTGAGCTCTGCTCTCCCTCTCTTTTCTCCTCCCTCACATTAAAAACAAGCAAAATCAGAGGATCTAATAAAAAGTGGAATAAGAAGCCTTTCTTCCTTCACAATAAGGAAAGTATATTTTATAGGGATGTACTGAAGTAAGTCTGTTACTGGCTGGTTTCTATGATACAGGCCTTAACGCTGGGGTATGAGTTCTGCCACATGATTTCTCAGTCCCCCTGATTTTGTTTGCAAAGGGGGGGGGGGGGGGAAGTTTTGTTTTTTTTCTTTTTTTGTGTGTATGTTTTTGTGTTTTGTTTTTTGTGTGTGTGTTTTGTTGTTGTTTGTTGTTTTGATTAGTTGGTTTGTATTAAAACTGGCTTGGGTTTTGCTTGTGAACCAGCTACTCACTTTGGTCTCATTCATCGCACTTCCTGTTGCTCAAAAGTAGCAGCATCAAGATCCTGACAGGATGAAGACCTGTCACATAACAGATAAGGGCACATACACTATCAGACTCCTTCATTCCCTCCTTGAAACAATCCCTGCTCAGCAGAAGCAGAAAACCCAAGCTCTTTGCTCAATCTTTCCTTTCCTTTACACTACTGTGAACAGTGCATGCAGGTACTGAAGTTGTGAGGTGGGCTCCTGTTCCTCGGAAGTATTGCTGTGTTTCGTGTCAACAGCTCTATGACCCCAAGAATTGGGATTGTCACCCATGCAAAGCTGGATGAGAACAAATCTTTTCTAACCCTTACTCGCACCCACCCACCTTTCAGAATTACAAAGTACAAATACCCTGGGAAAATGGTCAGTGAAGGGAAGGAGGGAGGAGCTGGTAGGTTGCTGATACTTTCTGTTCTCGTTAGTAGACTGGCATTAAAAATGTAGAAAAGTACTGAAAGCAGAGTAAATTAACATCTTAAATTTAAAAAGGAAAGAAAGCAAAACCACTACATTGCAATGCATTGAAACTGTGGCTCTGTACTCTTTCTTTCTTGTCTTAGCCATGTGTCAAGCCAGTTTCATATCAGAACAGCTCAAACAAAACCACCCAGGTGTTAAAACAGCCTCTGTCTTTGCTCAAGAGATCTTTCCCAGATCTCAAACATATTATAAACTGAAGGCTTGATAATTGTGGGAATTGATTCTCTGACTTGCTTCCAGCAATTCAGCAAGGAAGGAATTTCTTGGCTCAAGCATTCTGGCACAACTTGAGTTGTGTTTTATATAGCCGGAGTAATGTAAAGGGCTTCGAGAAAATGCTGTTAGCATTGACATGTAGTCTGAAGTTGCTGTGACAAAGAACTCTAGTAAGCTTTGTCTTCAGATATGTACATGCAGCTCTCATTGACTCAAACTTGTGAAATTACAGTAAATATTCACACACAAAAATTCATTTAATACACTGACATATCTCTTCTTACCATCAACAGGACTAGCAATGGACCAATTAGACTGAGTAAATACAGAGATAATTATCCACAATCAACCTGGAGCTTACTTTCCCTCTCTCTGAGAAGTATCTCCATGGGATATAAGCAGTAAAAAAAAAAAGTTTTCGCAGCCTCGCCTGCATATAGAGTGCAAGTTGTACGTATTTTTTTTTATTTTTATTAAAATAGACATCTTCTGTTTCTTAGATATTCAGTCGATGTGTTTGTGAATAGTAATATCTAACAGAACTATGTCTGTGAAAACTCCAGTGAAAATCAAGCTGGATCTGGTCAGGTTTAAGCCAGGGAAAAGGTGTCCCTTTGTGTGTTTGCTCTAGAAGCTACACTTGTTATTCCTAGCTTGAAGAAAAGGTCACTTGCACTACCATATGCACAGGCCCTGTGACGCTTTCAGAACTAATGGTCCTGGCAACAGTTGTAGGCAGTAAATGACCTTTCTCTTGTACTGATAGAAGGCATAAATATATAGATATATATTACAGCCATACTCTTACAGAGGACATAAGAGGTTAGTACAGACTGCAGTGATTCTAAAACTTAGATTTATTTATTTATTTTAGTGCTTGACTTTGCAAGCTTAATACTATTCTTTTATTAGCTTCTGTATTTTGTCTTATAGCATACACAGGCATGTAAAAAACATTAAATTCCATACTAGGCTGTTTTTTTCACCTGGTCTATGAGGAAGAATTTTAATATCACTGAAGAGTTTTGCATGTGGAAAATAATATTACTTGCTTCTCTAACTTTTCTATCTTCATTGCTTTCATTAGGTTTGCTACAATGGTGAAGGAAGATATGTTAAATGAAAATGAAGATTCTGAGCCATCAGTATTTGAGAGAAATGGCATGATTCCTGTGCATGAGAAAAGTGAGGTAATTAATTAGCATCTCAAAGTAGTACAGCTTTAGTTAGACGAACCTTCTTTTCCCTTTTCTTGCTGCATCTGTTAAAATGCTGAACAGAATGCAGAGAGAAATCTCTGTGGGAATTTCTTATAATTAATAAAAGTTCAGTTTTAAAAAGTCTGTGTTATGTTGGATTGCTGGAAATCACTGGCTGCAATTTCAGCTTGAACTGGAAAAATAATCAGTGCAAGTTTCACGGTCAGCTATGGAAGAGAATTAAATGGACTTAAGATTGCTTCTCTGCTTTCAAATTCATGCATCTCTTTCTCTTTTTCATCTAATAAAAATTTTAAAAGCAGTTTTAAACTTCCATATGCATGTTTCTTCTGGTGTTGACTCCTATAACTTTAAAAAAGACTTGCAGTAAATGCAAGAATAAAATTCTTCATAGAAAAGGCACTTTAAAGTTAAGCATAAGTACTGTATGGCATATCTTTATATGTATGGATAGCTGGTGATCGCAGTGTCACAGGGTAGAAAACCAAGTAGCTCCATGCTTGAAAGCTCACAGGATTTGGTGTTCCAACTGTGACTCTGAGTAAGGGAGATATATATATGAGACAGAAAAATAATGGGAAATGTGGAACTGTTACTGGATGAGGGCCAAACCACAGTATAGACAAGAATTCCATGTCCATGCTATGACAACAAACTGACATGAAGGTGAATAATTATAAGGGAAGGTGTATGATTAACTTGTCAAAAATAAGGACCCTAAAACGGAGTGAGGCATATATCCCAAAATGGTCAAAAAGTGCTTTGGCTATGAATATGGATAAGTAGATGAATCAGTATAAGAGAGCAGCTTCAACAAACTGTGCTTCAAGAAAGCTGGGTAGTACTTCTCCTCTACCTTGACTTATCAGCTTGACCCTTCCAACAATGGATCACGTGAGTAATACTTGCACTAGCCATCTGTGCTGTTTCTTTCACCTTTATATAATCACAAGTGTGTTTTGGTTATTTTGGTTCAAGGCTTTGTAACAGAAGTTATTTAGAAGTTATATTAGAGATACTGTCTCACTGGGATGGTGCTAGTTGTTAGCTTTATTGTGGAATCCAGTGTGGAAGCAGAACCTGATCAAACTGTAGAAAATACTGATAAATAGTTAACTCATACACAAGACAAACTGAACCCAGACTGTTAATATTGTTTTTCTTTAAATAAGCCAATATTGTTGCTGAACAAGTGTTATGTGTTCAGCAACAGGAGTTCTGTCAGTCACAGATAAAAAGATAAATGTCCTGAAGTTTCTCATATGCAGATCTTTGTGCTGTATAAAAACGAACAACCAAAAATGTCTAATATACTACAAAGCCCTGACCTTTCCTGTAGTACAGCAATAGTTTAAAGTAGTCATCAGTAGACAGGATGGACCTAGCACATCACAGCTGATTGCAGATGTCTGCTACACCACTACAAATATATATATATAGTGCCACTTCTGAGAGAATGTCATTGTTTTTATTCAGGAGGGACCAACAGTAGACACCAAAAGTGCTGATGGGAATAAAACAGAAGAAACTGCTCTCCTGAATCACTCTGCTCAGCAACCTCCAGAACCAATACCAGGATCTTCAACACCTGCAAGAACATGGAGGCAAATATTTGCTTGTCCTCCTCAGGGTTTACTGGCCCGAATAGTGACAAACGGTATGTAAGAAATAGTGCAAGATGTTTGAACTGAGAAATGGCAAATGAAGTACTTGTTTCTCTGGGTGTGATGATGTCTGACTATTTTTCTTGAAGATAATTAAGGGAAATAGCTATGTTTTACACTTCATACCTTTATTTAAGCATTTTAGCAGTGATAAAACAAATATTTGTATCATTTTTGTTCTTCCATCCTGTATTCTGTGTTTAATGTGGCAGGTATGTCTTTTTTGCAAATTGTTTTCATCAGAAGAAAGACCCCCTAATTCTCATCTTGATAGTTTGTTTTGGAGCGAGAGCATCAAGATGATTATAAACACAGTGCATTTTCCACACACTAGATGGCTTTATGTTGAATTAAGGTAACAAAAATGAGACTTTGCAGTGTTACCTTCTTCTGTATGTAATACCCTATAATCTCAAAGCCAAGAATCCTAACTCCAAGGCAAACTGACTCATTCTGTTTAAGATTTGTCCTGCATTCTAAGCTCACAGAATAGAATGCCTTGCTAACCAGTTATTTCAGGCTTTTCCAAACAGAAGATATTTTCTGTGGTTTTGACTGCTTCCACAGCCTCTGTTCTCTCTCAGCTGGGATTCTTAGACATTGTTTGGAACACTACTGTCCTCTTATCACCCTCAAATAAGATTAAGAAAAATGCAGCCTGAAAATGCAATATATTTTCTTATGATTATGAGAAGGGGCATTTATTGAACAAGCTTTCTTCTCCTTCCCTGTTCTGCTTGTATATCTATGTATGCCTGTTCTTGCTGTGTAACTGTAGGAACAGATTTGGAAACCTAGGAAGACCATGATATATTTACATGTTCCATGATATGTTCACGTCTTTTTTTTTCTGTGTATTATCCCTGTTTGATCCCTATATATAGGGAAGTATCTGTACTACCTTAAGCTGCCCTGAGACATGACCTTCTTTGGATTTTTTCTTTTCCTAGGGATAGCAATGTATTGTATGAACATATCTAGCTAAAAAAATGATACTTCAATTCCTTTAGAAATATACAGAAAATTAGAAATATTAGAAAAATACAGCTGCAGTCATTAGCTCAAAAACATGCCAGGCTGTTCAGCAGCAGATTCTTACTGCAGTTAAGTAGCTGAAGGAAGATAGTGCAAATGCAAGATAAGCATTAATGAAAGTCTTTGCTTTAATTTTGGGACCTATTAAGTGTTTTCCACAGTGGCCTAAGGTTTTCTCGGTCATTTTTGGTCCCTAATGATTTTCCTGTTACCATTTTCTAAAGTATCTTTGTGCCTATAAAATCAGAACATTGGCTTAGGGAGCATCAAAGATTAAACACGTTGTTATGATTAAACTCATTTTTAAGGTAAGAAGTTTTATTTTTGGGATTTAATGGTTACTTTTTCCTTAGCAGAAAAACAAATGTGACCTATTAGTGAACTTGATTCACTATTAGAAATGATTAAGTATGAATACTTCTTGTCTTTTTCTAGCTGCAATCGTGGTCCTGGTTTGGGCTGTGGTTTGGTCCATCACTGGGACTGAATGTCTCCCAGGTGGAAACCTGTTTGGAATTATGTTTGTTTATTTTTTTGCTGTCATTGGAGGTAAAATTTTTGGACTCATTAAAATACGAACACTGCCGCCTCTCCCTGCTCTTCTGGGTAAGATACCCTTCCTTCTTTTCTTCCTGCATAGTAATGCTGTTTAAACAGGTAACATCTGCATATTAGATATGTTTGGATTAGGAATATGCAAACTGCATAAATCCCCAAATCTGTAGTTTTTCCAAGTGACTTGTGTCTGGTCCACTAGGAGAAGCTGCAAAACTGCCTAGACTGGCTCAGGTGAAATTACCTATATGATACTGAGGCTCTCCTCTTAATTCTTTTGGTTAGATCAGTACAATATTGTGAAGTACTGTGGTGCCAACAAAAGTGAAAAAGGCTGCCCCCTTATTACGCTTAGTCTATAAATGAGTAGAGCTCTTGATACAGAGAAAAACTTCATGGCAGAGTGGGCTACAAATGTCTGCCTGTAGTGCATTGATGTGATTTGTAACCTGTGTAGCTGGTGTTGTCTCACACATGAGCACCTCTTACAGGAGAAGGGCTAGATAACTTCATACATAGCATTGTTCAGGCTGCATGCATGTTCTTGTACTGCGTAGTTTCACGAGTGAGAGCAAATTCAAATGAGGAGGGGAGGTTTTGCATGTAGCATGCCCACCTGCAATAACACAAATGGACTTTTACAAACAGGTAGTCTGCCCTAACACCCACCTTAAAAAGAAAAAAAAAAATCTGACCACCACCTTAAAAAAAAAAAAGTTTCTGACCATTTGGATTCTGCTTTTTTCAATTACATCTGTATCTAAAAGCTGAGTTGAGCATGAAGCTGCTTGTCTGACTGGCAACACCGAGCAACAGAAACTTAAGCATGATGGCACATGTCTAGTGAGTTACTTATGTTAGAGTTCATTGTTCAGATCCATGGTCTGAGGAGAATCAGAGAAATCTGAGACAGAAGAAGAAATAGACAATGGCTTTAGTCTTTTTTTACACTAGAAATACAAATCTTACACTCTTGCATTAAAGATTAAAAACAGATAAAAAGAATTACATAAGAATAAAAGAATAAAAAGAATAAACAGATTAAAGGAATGCCTTTAATCTGTTTGTATTAGATGCACTGTGGCTGGCTCAGCACTGTGCTCCTTATAGTGAGTTTCTGTGTGAGGGGAAAAAAAGCAGTGAAATTGATACAGAAACAGTCACATAGTATACTTTAGGTATACATTGCAGAGAGGTGCAGCTGGCAAGGCGGAGCAGAACAATGAAGGTACCTTTTGAGATGTTTTTTTCCTTTGTTAAGCAGACTTCTAGATTTGGGTAGATCCAGTACTTGGATCTCACAAAAAAAAAAGAAAAAAAATTGCAAAGAGCATGTGATCATTATGCTAGGCTGATATAAATGTCATGAGGTACTGCAGAGTAATTATGCCACTTTTTTTCTTCTTCTGGGAGGGAGTGGGAAGAACAGTGTCCAAAAGTTTAGCGTGTTCCAGGACAAACCAACTCCACAGCCAAGGCTTACAGGCTCGCACCAAGCTGGGACCAACCTGAGCACAGCATTTATTTGCTTTTTGCCTTTTTTGGTTTCCTGTTTGTTAATGTGGCTAATATGAAATTACACCACAAAAACGTATCTTTGAATCATTGGGACCTACAATGAATCTTTATAGATCTGTAGTTAGTTACCCTTGTCCATACTCTTCCATACCTTTCCAGTGCTCCAGTTCTGATAGCTTTGCAGGAAGTATCTGCTTAAAACAGTTTTGCTAACATTTGCACAAGGTTGGATATTGCAAGTAGCTCAAATAGAGGATAAGAGCAAGTTGCTGATATTCTCCCCTTTTTTCCCCTTTGTCTTTGTATTGCCCCAGAGCATTTTAAAATCTGAGTTAGTCCATGATAAACTGTTTTAGATTAGATTTTCCAAGGAACTCAGCATTATGGTTCCTGTGATCCCTGCATTTCTTACACGTAAGAGGATTTTTAATGATTTGTAACTTCTGAGATGAATACACAATATTAGACAATTTTACTCTTTTCATGTTTAAACAAACTGACAGGAAAAATGTTTAAGGGTCCAGAGGTGTCTTTGCTCGTGGTAAGTATGACCTGCACTTGGTGAACAAAGTTGAATTCTGCTGACTCTTACTAGAGCTATGTTTCAGCATCCTGTGGATTTATTTATTGGGTTCTAGACATCTTTCATTGCTTTAAACATCTCTCTGTTTTCATGTACCCATCTTTAAAGCAAGGCTAATACAGAACGGGAACTGTTTCTTCATCTCTTATACATAATATGGTGTCTGTTTTTAATAATTTGAGGTAAGTTTTTACTGAAATCAAGCAAATCATTTGACAGCGGTTGGTTTGCTTTCATTTAAGGGATGCTTCTTGCTGGTTTTCTCATCCGAAACACCCCGTTCATTGGTGACATTGTCCGGATAAACCTACGCTGGTCTGCAGCACTGAGGAATATCGCTCTTTCAATTATCCTGACCCGAGCAGGACTTGGACTGGATCCAAAGGTATGGCACCAGCCGTTTGTATGAGGTGAAGTATAAAACAGCCCTCCAAAAAATTGAATAATTGATTCTGTTAAAATTATTGAACTGTTTGTTCTTAAAGGATTTGCAAATTAGAACATTACAGAAAGCATAGTTTTGACTGTATAGTAATATGTTAATCAATATTGGGAACTGGATTTGTAGAGATGGTGAGCAATCCAAAAAACACCTGAAGGAAAATGATTTTATGACTATTTACACCACTTGCTGTAAAGAAATTTCCTGAATTTTGTGAGCAGGACATCTTGAGGATATACACTCCATCATAGTCTGTCAGGAGGAGTTCACATTACCTGACAAACTACCTGTTGGTTTAGACTGACAAACTAAAACAAATAATGCAGGGAGTCCTATCCTGGAAGGAAAACATTGTTTGTGCTAACACAAATCAAGTAAACAAAAAAAAACTTTCGTCTTTTTCACTTTCTTTCCTTTCTCTTTTTTTTAATCACTCAAGCTTTATGCAAATGTTAATTCTAAAGATGATTCCAGCTGTACTGCGGAAACAATGCTTCACATCACTGTAAAGCCCATAATGCTTCTGTGAACAAAATAAATAGTTTTCTTCCACTAACTGTGAAACTTTATATTCCTAAATTAATGTAAGGTGTTGCTTGATCAAAATCAGCTGAAATAAAGCTGTGCCATATTGGCACCTATCTATTTAAGTGGCTTATTAAAGTTTATAGAAAACTTAGATTAAGTATAGCTAGCTCAGGTCAACAAATCTAATTTTCTTACACAAGATGAAAACTAGGGAGTTGCCGATATTTCAGAGATTTAGGAAAATAGGGTTTTGTCATTCTTGAAAAATGGTTTTCCTAGATGACTATTGTCCATTTTTTCAAGATATTGAAGCTTGTATTAGCATGGCCTGTGCATTGTTACACATAGCTTGAGTGCCCAGTTACATGAGATTGCTTTTCTTTCTATTCCATGACAACTTTTTTGGCCAAAGGAATTTCATCTTTGACTCATTTGTTTCCCATGTGGCAATCGAAACTGTCATTTGGACTCCATATGTAACAATGCTTTGATGTGCTTACAATTGTTCCTTATGTAATTGAAGCTGTGAAGACAAAGATGTCAGTTGCTCTGGTGATTCTCAGCCCTAATTATGCTGGGATAAACTGCACTAGTAAAAACTGCAACTCATTGTGATTTTTTCCATGTCAAAATTAGGGACTTGTCCTAGCAGAGTCATGTTTGTGACTAACTATTAAAGGCTGCTTTTAGAAGCAAATACTCTGTTTCAGAGAAGTTTTTGGATAGAAGTTCCTGAACCAGGTGGAACTTATTCTGCTCTGGGTATCAAGCGAGAGTTGGCTGAAAGAGATGCTTGACTCCTTTCTCTAATCTTATGTAGTTCTGCAACTTTTCATGATTTGTTCAGATTTGGGGATCATTTTTGGGGTGCTCATGTGACTTGTGGGATGATAGCAAAACCTTCTGTGGACAAAGCAAATGACCTCAAGCAACTGTGGGTGAGTCAGATGCATTAAGGGTGCACTTTCCAAATGAATCTTTGCTCCAGCCTCTCCTATGTTGTTTGCTCTGCACAAGAAACCAAAGAGAATTTTCTGCCTTTCCTTCCTCCAATGTGCAGGAACCTTAGTAAACGTGGATTCGGTGGGTTTCACTGCCACACTTGCAATTTTATATCCAAATCCAGTTGTGCTTGAGCCTCTCTCTGGCGCAGGCCATGTAAAATTGTCATATCCTGTACTGCAGCTTAGAGGGAATTCTTTTAATAAACCATATCAGATCATAAATATTATTCTTCTCCATGAAGCCAAGGGTACCGATACTAATGTCTGAATTTGCTTTTATTTTGTAGGCTCTTAAGAAACTCAAAGCAGTCTGCTTACGGCTTTCTTTCGGACCGTGCATCTCAGAAACATGCACAGCTGCTGTTCTTGCCTATTTATTCATGCATTTGCCATGGCAATGGGGATTTATATTAGGGTAACGTACTCTCTTTTCTCCTGTATGAAAAAAGTGCCTATTTTCATGCTACAGATAGATGATCCAAATGCAGTTAGTTCTCTGCCAAGCAGATGTCTCAATTTAATGCCAGTTAGGAAGCTGTGCTTAGCCCTTGTGGTTGTTTGCTTACCATTCATGTCTGGGTCTGTGGCTAATGTAAAGGTCACATTTCCAGGCTGTGGAGGAGTACTTGCATCATTACTCCTCTCTGTTTGTGATCTGGGCATTACAGAAGGAAGAGGATGGTGCAATCCCTGGGTCTTCTACCACAACACAGAGGGCTTTTAGGGACAGAAGACGATACCACAATTTTGTGCTTGAATTCAGAGTTTCCGCTTCGAGAGATGTACATAGGACAGCCTTCCCGTCACAAGTTGAGGATAAGGATATGGCATGTTACGTTGTGGAGTAATGTTCTTGAAGAGGAAACTTTTTCCATCTAGGTTCTATCTAAACTTCTGGACTCAGTCCAGACCATATACTAGAGCAAGATGGATGAATTTCTCTGCCCCATGGTGAATTTTGAGAAGGAACTGGGCTTACAAGTCATAAGCATGTCTAGACTAGGTTTCTGAAGTGGACAATCAAGGCATGTATCAGGAGTACAGCTGTGTAAAGTCAAGTCTTAATTTGTGGAGCCCTTTATTTTCTGTATTATTGAGTTGAACAGGAAGTAAAAGCTGTCTGTGAATATGCATGAAAATATCCCTGCTTGTAATTAGCAGGGAAAGGTAAGGACAATATCTTATGTAAAGGTCAGTGTACTTAAACTTTAAAAGAAGAGGGATCAGAATGTTTTGAAGCTTTTTAATTCAGTGCTTTCTTTTTAAGAGAGGCTGAAACCATGTTTTTTCAGTTTTGTTCTAGGTGCAGTCTCTCCTGCTGTTGTGGTGCCCTCAATGTTGATTTTACAAGCTGGGGGATATGGAGTGGAGAAAGGTATCCCAACTTTGCTAATGGCAGCTGGCAGCATGGATGACATTCTGGCTATTACAGGCTTCAACACCTGCCTTGGGATGGCCTTCTCTTCTGGTATGCTGGTTAATCTTTAGGTGGTGACATCCAGAACAAACTGTGATATTTTGAGGAATGTATGCTCTGTTATGACTGACTGGTTTGTATCTTAACGACATCTCCTTATAAAGTTCATGAATGGAATTGAATATTGATAGAGAAATTACCCATTACTTCATTTACTCTGAGTTATAGGTCAACTTTCAGAAGACGTTTTATTTCCCTGTCTGCTCCCTGGGCTGCCAAGTCTGGCCCCTGTGTGCCCAGCATAAGTGCTCTCAAAATCTCCCTAGGTTTGATAATGCTCTAGCAGTGGCTCCTTCTCTGGCACACTTTCTTGGTATGAAGTTGCAGAGAGAGAAAGGTGCACTATCCAATTCTTTCAGGACCATAGGTTCTCTCCTGAGCCCCTTCCCCCAAGTAATTTAAAGCAGAGACTGTCCTGGAATCACCCTCATAGGTCTACAGCATGGTTTGTGAGTGAAGGGTTGTTTAAAGGTTACTGAGCCCACTTTTCTTTTGTCAAATAGGTTCTACCCTGTACAATGTGCTCCGGGGAGTGCTGGAGGTTGCTGTTGGCATAGCAGCTGGAGGGATTCTGGGAATGTTTGTTCGGTATTTCCCAAGCCATGATCAGGTTTTAAAAAAAAAAAAAAACTTGTTATATAAGAGAGATTCTTTGCTAAGGGATGCTATTCTTAAGTTATTCATTTTCAAGCTTCATATGAAGCTGTTTTTGGGGGAAGCAGTGTACAGCACTAACAGCTTCTAGATTGCAAAGCCTATGGAGTGAGGATGTGTCTTAAAGATGATTACTTGCTTACTGCAACAATAATGTATGATCTCAGAGTCCTACCTGGTGCAGAGCTTGGAACCCAGCTCACCATCCTGCTCATTGAAGGTGGTAGAAGTGTTCACACGTAAAGGGAAAACCTATTTCAGACAGTAGAATAATCATCAATTAAATTGATGTGCAGCACATTTACTTCTCTAAGATATTTCCAGTAGGCCTAAGACTAAAAAGGAGTGAAATAGACAGATCATGGGCTTTAAGTGATTGGGCATATTAACACCAATTAGAATGTGTTACTTCTGATAAAAATTAAGCTTATGTAAAGTGGGAGATGAATTTACTATCAAGGGTAATTAAATGCACAGAAAATTGTAGAAGAAAATAGATATATTCTGGATTACTGAAGTCAATTTGCAAAGCACCTGTTGCCCTCGGTGGGACCAAATTTTCTTATTTAATAACATGAAAAGTGTAGCATAGAAGCCAATCAGGTAAACAGAAATGGGGGACAATGACAGAGATATAACTGTCTGCTGTGAAACTGCATCAAATAAAACTAGACTGTCCCTGGCAGATGTTTGACTTGTCCTTAAAAACATTTAGTAGCAAGGATTTCATCCTTCCTTGGATAAATTGTTCCAGTGCTCTACTGTACAGATAGAAAATCCTGTTATCACTGAGTTGAAGCAGGGTGGTTAGAATAATGTTCCTTATGATACAAAATGTTTTGGCAATAAGATTTTGGATGGGCAGAGGAAAAGAAATAGTGAATTTCCAAAATTTTAGTTTGCTAGGAACTAGTGTCCAAAAAAAAACCTCAACTCAACTGAGTAGTTCAAGTGTCACTTGAAAGCTTTGATTCCTTCACAGAGGTACCCTTCATTACTTTCAAATTAATAGATTTAGACGTTTTCCTCCATTTCTAAAAAGAAATTTACTCTCTTGTTTGATTCTTTCCTTGGTTGCAGGCATCACTGGCATGGAAGAGATCGTATTTTGTACTTGGGCTGTCCATGTTTGCTGTTTTTGGCAGCATCTACTTTGGCTTCCCTGGATCAGGAGGGCTCTGCACGTTAGTCTTAGCTTTTCTTGCAGGTGTGGGATGGTCTGATGAAAAGGTGAATGTTTACATAAAGAAGCATACCATACCAAAACTCCTTTGAATGCACAGCTTAACAGAAGTTTGAATTTCTGTCAGAAGTGGCAGTGGTACATTTATGAAGCTTTAGGGGAAGTACAGATTTAAAAAAAAATCTCCATTTATTTTGGAAGTCTTTAACATTTAGTGTGACAGAAAGTTACCACACATCTGGATAAGGTAATGTATACTGACAGTGAAGTGCTCACGAGCTTTTCTTAGACATCAGTGCAATACCTTTTAAGCCCTTTAGAGGAGATTTGTCATGGCACCTCCCTAGGAGTCCAAAGCTTTGTCCTAGAGCTCTGTGACAGTCTCTGTAATCTTAAATGGTCATTTTAAGGTAAGATTTACTAATAGGTGTCCAAATACAGTTGTGCACATGGCCTGAATACCCTGAGCTTTTGTTCCCTGTGATTCTGGGAGGTGAAATGGAAAGCAGTAATTAACCATCTTCTCATCTTTCCCAAATCTTTGCCAGTGTATTCTGAACAAATTTAGAGAGCAGGATGCCCACACTAAATGGTGATATACAGCCAAACAGAAACCATACAAAAGACTGCTCCTGAGCCACTTTATCTTAGCTATGAAGCCTGCTTCCTCTTACGGTTTCTGTATCTTGGCATGTCTCACTGCCTCTTTTGCTTGATACCATCAACACTTAATGTTTTGAGGTCATCTTTCTCACCACAGCTATAGCCTTGCGACATACAGTAGGAGAAGGGGAGAAGAGTAGAAATGAAGGGGGATTGGATATATTATTCCCATCTAGACCCTGACCTCAGTAAAATCTCAAGGTTTGTTAAAATAACAAACAAGAAACCATGGTTAGTGTTTAAAATATTACATTGTCAAATTTTAAAAGAAGGGAAACTTGAGTCTTAACCACTTAAGAACAGTACAACTCATAAAGCTCACTGAAATCTTTTAACCCATTTCAGAAGGAAGGTCCTTTAAAAGAGTGTATGCAGTCTATAAATGCTTAGTTTAAATTCTTTTGATTGGTAGATAAGGCTTTTTGGTCATAAGGATGATGATTTCAAATGTGTTAGCTCCTTTTATCAATACAGCCAGAGAGGTCTGCTTAGTGTATACTCAGTGTTTTACCAAGATTTTCCTGCTGAGCCTCTCAAAGGCCACTGCCTCATGCTGTCCCCCGTGGAAGTTACTTAACTAATAATGTCTATAGAGAACAGGGAATGTTGTACCTATTGCTGAAGCAGTTAAATGGGCAGTAAACAATCTGAAACAATGCTAACATCTGTAAAGAGGATTGTTTTTCTTACAAAAAAGCAAAGGGTAAGATAACAGGGAGAAGTGAGGCAAATAAAGAAAAATGTTTACAGGTCTGTATATTTCCACCTTGCTCTCTCTAAGATTACTTAAGTTTTTGTATTGCAGTTATCTACCATTCCATTTACTGAAGAGCCAGGGATATTGGCATGTTGCAGGATCAGTCCCAGAGAGAACGTGAGGGACAGGAAACATCTGGGCCCTGGATTGATTAAGTGACAGAGCATTGCACTTGCATTTTCAGACTCCAGCCTGTATGTTCATTTGCTATTGCAGAACCCAGTTAATTAAAAAAGTGCTGTTAGATATGCTACATGTATCTCTTCATATAAGCAGAAGGTTCCTGTTTACCTTGGCAGCAAGTTGTTTTAGGAAAAGTGTTAGGTGTAAAGTTCAAGCACAAGCAGAAAAAACGGCTTTGCAATTGTATAGCATGTCACGCTGTGAGGTTCATCACTTTTTACTGGTATAGGATTTCAGGCTTAGTCTAGTTTTGCTCCTGGTCACATGGAGATAGGCTTCTGCCTGAGTGCTGTATGAGCAGACTTAGGTCATTACTGAATCTTTTGATGGTCTGACTCTGCTCAGGTACAAATAAGTGGAAGGACAAGTTTAAACATGCAGTTCCCAAAGGTTCAGAAACTTCATGGCAAAGTAGTTTAAACTGCATCTTCCTATATACTGAAAATCAACTGTGCTTTATTTTCTTCCTTTAGTCTGCAAACTGCTTTGTTACTGTTCAAATATCAGTAATTTTTTATTTCTCTTCTTGAGATAGCAAACATTTATTTTCTTGACAGAGCAAGACACTCTGACCTTCAAAAGGTACACGACTGATTTTGAATCATTTAGTATTAGGTCAAAGTAGTAGTTCACCATAAACTGGGAGTCTGAGGAGCAATTCTGGACAATCTCTATGATAAGTTTTCACTTAGTCCTTTGATTAATCAAATGTGTATGCTTGATTATTTTTTTTATTTTTTTGGTGAATTTAAAGATTAGTTTTTGTTTTCATTGCAGAGGGAAGTAGAAAAAAATGTTGCAGTTGCATGGAATATATATCAACCTTTTCTTTTTGGTTTAATTGGAGCTGAAGTATCTGTTACATCTCTTAGACCTGAAACTGTTGGTAAGATCATTCAGTAGTTATCCAACTTTCATTACTAGCTTCCAAAGAATGTCTATAAAGAGATCTGAAGTAAAGCAGTATATGGCTGACAAAAAAATTGAAAAAGTGAAACCACTGTAAAGCTACATTTTTAGGAGCCTTATTCCCGTCAGGCACCTATACACAAAAATAGTGAGAAGTATTTGTCTTTGTTACAGGGCTCTGCCTTGCTACGTTAAGCATTGCCCTAGTTGTGCGAATCATAGCAACGTTCCTGATGGTGAGTTTTGCTGGGTTTAATTTCAAGGAGAAAGTATTTGTCTCATTGGCGTGGATTCCCAAAGCCACTGTCCAGGTAAAACAGTCCAACATCACTTTCATTCCAGGCTAAATCTGTTGTCCTTAGCAAAGCTCTTCCTAACTAGCACAGCAGTACGCAGGGAGAGAATCAGGCCTGTTAGCAGCAGAGTGTAGTATGTGGAGAGCTCGTATTCTAAACTGCCCTAGGTCTGCTTGGAAAGAGCATGGGAGACCTTCCATGTGAAGGTGTTTTGCTTGCATTCTAGGTTGTACTCATAATAGTGAATTGTACACAAAAATACTTCATCAGGGAATAACTATTTCTCAGCTACTGCAGATTATTGTGCCTTTACATGCAGATTTTGAGGACTCCCAGAACAAAGGTAAAAATGTTTCCATCTTACACCACATAAAGTGTCTGCTGAGACAATCACAACAAAGGCTTAAAATGCGTTTTCAGTTTGTGGTCATTTTAGTGAGGGGTGGTCTAACAGGCTTATTACTAGAGAAGTCTCAGGCTGGTTACATTCCTGCTCAGTGATCGTTAAGTCATTGGAACTTTGCCTCAGTAGTATGATTATTTGCAAGCAGAAGTTAATAATCGGAACAGGCAAGGATTATTGCAAGATTTGCGAATATTTATATATATTATTTA
>VXAA01001157.1:94378-110654 GCA_013399115.1 Anseranas semipalmata | reverse complement strand
ATTATTTATATATATTTTTATGTTTATAATTATGCAATATGCTGGCCTATTTCATTAATCGTGCATTCTCCAGAAATGGGATAACACGTCAGCTAAGCAATGCTCTTCACAGGAAGGAACCACCCAGATAAACTCATTAGTCTAGGAAATTCAAAGTGTAGCCAAGTGAAAATTGTTCTTATAGGGCTAATAGAACCCTTACTTTTCTATATACTGCCTAGAAACTAAGGGGTTTGAATAAAAAAAACTTGAATTTATGTTAAATGTGGACTGATAAGTCCCTTTTTTTCCTGTTTCATTGGTAAAAGTTGCTTGCTCCATTTCAGCAATGCTTTCTTTCCTACAGGCTGCAATAGGTTCCCTCGCCCTGGATACAGCAAGAAGTCATCAGGATGAGCAACTGGAAAAGTATGGAATGGATGTACTGACAGTGGCTTTCTTGGCTATCTCGATCACTGCTCCAATTGGAGCCCTGGTTATTGGCTTGGCAGGGCCCAGACTTTTGCAGAAGGCTCAGCCAAATAGCAAGGAAGATGAGGAAGGTGCTGAGGTTGGAGAAGAGCCAGAGGCCTGTGAACCTTCGTGAGATGGACATCTACAGGAAAAAAATGGTCCTTCAGCCCTTACACTTTTGAGTATTCATGGCGTGTCTGTAATCTTTCTGGAAGAAACCAAAACAAGTATCAGTTATATCTGGTGGAATTTTATAAAATATTTTAAAATGTTGATAGTGCCTTAAGAGATGAACCAGCTAAACATACAGTGAATAGGCTGGCCAGGCAGTGAGTCACTCAGAAGTCAACAGTTACTTGAAATGTGTGGGTGTGAGGCCAGGGAAAGGATCGGAATTGTTCAGGCATGGAGTGGAGTCATAAGGTGGATAAACGGAAGAAAATGGAGACTAATGTGAGTAACTTCTTGATGGCTGAAACTGGGCAGTAAGATGACAAGTTCAACAGCTCAAAGAATGCAACTACTGGATTAGAGAGGACTGTTAATGCACAGTGAACAAAACCTGCCACGGGTTGGTGATTCCCTCTCCTTCCTCATTTGGGTTTCAAAACTTGCCTTTTCCCGTTGCTGTTCTTCCACACATCTTACACATTCCTTTGTGCCTGCCTTCCAGGGACTGTCAGCTCTGGTCATAGCAAGAAGCAGCAAGCAGTACTTACGTGCTGAAGGAGATGGCTGGGTCCATCAGGGCTGTGCTGATCAAGGAGTACCTGGTGCTGGTAGAAAGGACTGAGCTTGAAAATAGGATGAGGGTTTCAAGGAGGCTGTAAGGACTGGGAGAGGGTTATATGGGATTGGGATGGCTGCTGCTTTGCATGTGTACCTCAGCTTTTGTGCAATGCTATGTCAAGCAAGGGAAAGCCAGCTCTTCAGCCACTGGGAGTGGCTGTGTTCAGGTGCTGGCCACTGTAGGACAGGGGAGAGCTCCCCTAGGATGGGGTTTACTGGCAGGGCAAGGCCAAGGTAGCAATGAGTTGTCCCCTTCTTCCCAGCTCCTTTTGGGGAACTCAGCAATAGTGGCAGACCTCTTCTCAAACCAGGATTTATGGGTCAACAGCTATGTCCTGTTGCTCTATCCTAAGTTTATACTCATTTGGCTGAGAAAATGCTATGATCTGGTCCTTCTCACATCTGCATTTAGATAATTGTAACAAAGTAAAACAGGTATTTACTAAAAAATAGCAAGTTAGTGCTCATTGTTCCAGGAGGTGGATGGCTGGGTTGGCTCTGGAGATTGGAGGCCTCTCAGGATTTGGCAGGGCATTGTTACCTCTGATAAACACAGAAAAATAATAGACTTTAATTGAACAGTCTGGAAAAAGCAGTGCTGAGAGGGATGGTACAAAGTGAAAGGAGCCTCACCACACCTTCCTTCAGAAAGGCTGCTGTGTGACAGCAGGTGTCACGACGAAGCGGTGCTAGGGACACAGCACTAGCACCTTCAGCATGTACCCACAGGTTGTGTGGGTCTTTCCAGAAACACAACTTGTGTGCAGCTGCGGATCATGGTAATGACTGGCAATGCTCATCTTGAATCTCTTGCCAAAACATTTCACCAGGGGGAGCAAAAAGTGGGTTTTGGTGTGTGGTTTTTCTTTCTTTCAGTTTTATTTAATATAGATGCCTCCTGCACAGTCAGTGCAATATAGTTCACATTTGACTTTCCCATATAACCTGTTACAATTTTCTTTCTCTTCTCCTTGACCGTCCAAAAGCCAGGAATAAACCTTTGTTGATCAAAACCCTGCTCTTGCCTTTAGCTTTGGTATCAGTTTGGGTTTAGTAGTGCCTGTTACAGATATTGGCAAATCTTTCTTACTCTGCTACATTTTGGGTAAGTAACTAGTTCTAAATAGGTCATTCTCTGCTCCTTTCTGAATCATGGAGTCAGTACAGCATCACTCAAACTGCAAGTTTTATTTAGTTATTTTTTTAGTAGGGATTTTAGATTCTGCCTATAATCAAGGTGGACAATGGCTGCCTGCAGAGTTCTATACTGCAGTTCATTGAGGTTGTTTTACAGATACTATATAGAACATATTTGATTTGTCTGGAGATTTTTGGCATCTGTAAGCAAGGATTAACCAATCCTGTTTTAGCTCTTACACTACTACTATACAACATAAAAAGGTAAGAAAATACCTTTAAAAGAAAACTATCTGAAACTGTATTATTTGCAGAGTGTGTGTGTGTATGCCTCTGTATACAGAATAAGTACAGCTTAATACGTGTGACTTTTCATAGGGCTTCCTCTCCAAGCCAAACAGCAAGGTTCCTAAAAATATATATATNTATAATATATATATATATATAATATATATATATATTTAAAGTTTATAGCCTGCAATTCCAGCACAGTGATAAAAATACCAGGAAATTGGTAAGTTTCCCCTAACCATTTTCAGGTACAATTATTTCATTTTCTCCAGGCTTCCTTACCAAATACACTGCTGTTCTCTCTGCTTCTTTGGGGAATGTACAATCTTCAGTTGAGGTTTGTTCCCTCACCAGAGAGGAAGGTGCTCTCAAACTGTGCAGACTGCATGGTTATAGTGCTGCACTTGGTGGCTACTGTGTCAACCACTGATTTCTGTGCCCCTCCTGCCTACTTAGTGTGGCTAATCGAGGCACTCAGTTACTTAAATAAGGGTAGTTTTATAAGGAGCTTATTGTATTTGGAAATTGTAATGTCTATAGACCTAATTGATAAAGTGAGGGATTATGCTGTTCAGTTCTTCGGTGACTGTCTATAAAATAAAACATTCTACATGTGTAAAATTTATAGGGGAAGCTGTATATAGTTCATTTTTTTCATAAAGTTTTTATAAAAGTTAGAACCCTCCTTCAGGGAGGGATCACAATGCCACGGTTGGAAGTCTGTTCAGTAACAGGAGGGTATAGTGTAAACATTATAGTCCTTTAAATTTGAACACAACCTTAAGCATGCAAGCAAACCTCTGACAGTCTTGTTCACGATAGCCTCTAACACCTGCTCACCATCATAACAGCATCTCATAAACTAGATTTATCATGTTCCCTTAATCTCTGTGCACTCTCAATTTATTCATCAGGATCACTCCCCCCACTATTCTGAGACCTTAAATAGCTGTACCAATGAAAGTGTTTTTTTCTAATCCAAACTCAATTTTCCTTTCCTCACCAGTGTGTGTGGCTGTTTGTTACAAGACCCTTTTCCCTCAACCTTTATTAAATCGTGAACAAGAATCAGACTGAAGCTATTACATAGTCCTGCAGATCTAAAATGAAAAGCATTAGTGTTTTATAATGCTCTTTTCCTTGCCTTCCAGAAAGGAACAAAACACTTGTCTTGTCATGAGAAGAAACATTATATTGGGGCTGAGGCTGTTTTTTAAGTATTGTGACAATTTCAGCTGATTTTAAATAACAGTTAATTTAAAGAGAGGATTTCACTTTATATTTGAGTTTGCATGGGTAAAGTCATAACAATGAAGGCCACCTCCCTTTGAACAAAATGCCATGAAATCATTCATGAATAATGCATAAATTCAAGCCAGTAAAATGTTTATGCCATGCCAAACAGTCTGTTATTTGGAGGAAATAAAATTGGAGGGCAACTTGCAGTAAACTATAACCAATGGAGTCCTGCTGTCATGCAGACATAATCACAGGCGTAATGTGGAAGAGTCCTGAGCACTGTGTGCACGTGCAGGTCCAGAAGGTTCAGAAGAGCCTCTGCAGCAGAGCAGTCTGACGGCACAGCATGGTCCTGGCGGCATGCGGCGGGCAGAGTTGCAGCCGGCAGCATATGGGAAAAGACAGAAATGGGCCATCTGGAAGCAGGGAGTCGCACAAGCTGGGGATGCAATGATAATGTAATTATAATCACTGTTTTCTCTCTCTTTTTTTCAGCCAAACTGGGTGTTCTAGAGAATTTAGATGAAGTCTAAAAGTAATTGTGAAACACTCAGGGTCTAATATGGCCACAAAACAGTGAATGATAGTTTTTGCATTTTGCTTTTTAAATACAGAGCGCAAGAGATGAAGTTTTCTGCCAGACGCACTTCACATTTACTTTGTCTAATAGTTGACACAAATCAGACACTTCTCTAAATGTATGTTTTACATGTTTATTTGTAGTTCGTTATGACAATTGTTCAAATTCATAGTCAAAAGAAAGGTAAGCACTACTGTTCTAGTAGAGTAAAACAGCATGTTATGACATGCCAAGTCTTGCTTTTCCTGACTTTGCATCAAGACTGTGAAGATCTGGTCTACTGCCTGAGTCCTGGTCTTTATTAGAATCAGGGGCAAATTTATTCCATTGTGTGGAGCTTCCAAACTAGGGCAGAAAAGTCACCCAGCACCAAGACATGACCAAACATATTCTAGCAGGTAAGTGGTTCAACTCTCTCAGCCAGCCCTGAGATACAGGGCTCTAACAGCCACTTTAGTTCTTAGCTAACCCCATTGACTTTAGGAAGATAATTTGAACAGATAAGTAAATTGTGTTGTTTTTTTTTTTTTTAATGGATAGACTTGCATTTAGAGCACAAACTAACCGTTAAAGGAGCCAGCAATGATTTTTTTTTCTTACTTTGGCATCTGTCTTTCCAAGGACCTCATTTTAACTTGAGTGTGAAACTTCCTGCATGTGGCTTGCAGATGAAGCATCCAAACCGCAAGCAGCACAGGATCAGATGAACCAATCCTATTCAGTGTTGTGAACTTAGCGGTCCAAGCAAATTTCATTTACTTGGTGAGAGCTGTTGGTACAGACACCAAACTTCCAAGGACTCCTGAAAGCAGAGAGGATTAGAATGACTCCAATAGCTGTTGGTGATGCGCTCTCCTTCATCCTGTGATGTGTTTTGCTGCCCTTCTCAGCACTGATGCAATGTTAATGCATCGCACGCCCATTTTCACATGGCAGGTAGGCTGAAACAGAGTTCTTTGATAACCAAAGCAGCAGAAATGTTGGTTTGAATTTTCTACAGCAAAAATACTACAGCCAGTGTTCTTAAGCTTTTGTTTACTTCAGTTTTGTAGCTGTACTTTTGCAGGTGGCACTTGCAGAAGATGAGGTGATTTTTTTCTGCCAAGGGTATTGAAATAAACCTACAACTACGTACAATCCGTATATGTTAGGGCTCTTCGCTGCACCCAACCTAGGCCTGCTCCAACACCACAGGGAAGATGGGTGTTTCCTTGACTTTGTGATTAACGGAGGCCATGAGAGACAGCATTCCCTGCACGGACTTTGAAATGCAAGGAACTGGTCATCTATCTTGCTTATGATCTTAATTTTATTATCATGTAGAAATTGCTAAAATGTCCTTTCTAAAATGAAACTGTGAGTGCTGCTATTGCAGGCACAAATATGTTCCATTCCCATATAGACATGAGCAAAAAAACAACCAAAAATACCTGTTTTGTAGCCACAGTTGTAGGTATTTTGGCAGCACTCATCTAACAGCAAGCGGGGAGGAAAAAAAAATCACACAATCAAACTGTGCTACAGCTGAAGTCTTACAGTGTCATTCTCCTTTTAGAAGAGCTTTGTGGGAGAAACAAAACCATTTTTGCTGTACTAATTACACTAACAGCATCTGTTTGAGTAGAGCAATGGAAGTGAAAACAGAGCATTGATGTACATAGCTTACTTCTCAACCTTAGGAAGAAATCAAATTACCTGAATGCAAAAGTATCCTGATAAAAGCTAGAAGTGCATACAGCGTTGTATATAACAACTGACTGTTGCGCTAGGCTGTGGATTGTAAAGCTAAACCTGTTCTTGCATTTCATCTAGCAATTTCTCCACCAAACCCAAGAATTGGGCTTAGTGTTCAGTATACAGCATCTAGAAGAAGAAACAGTATAATATAAGACAATAACATTATAGATTGTCCTCTATTATAAACACTGTTGCATTAGGATATAACAGTTGCAGGCTGCTTTCATCCATTAAGATAAGGTTCCCCTGAAGCATTTAAACACCAAAGATAGACACCACGGTTCTATTACACACTTTGTAAAAGCAGTCATTTAACACTGTCACATCCTAATCTGCCATCTTCTGCTGCAAGGCCAAGAGCTTTAGGTAGCTAGAACCACAACTGTTACAAATGCGGGGATTATTTATGTTACTTCTGATGCTGCTGTGACAGCCACTGTGTGAGAACTGCTTTCTGTTTCAGCACTGATGATAAGCTTTGGCGATAGCATGCTGTTCTGGGGCTTCCCACTTACCTAACAACAGGTCAAATGAAATGCTTGTTAAAGAATAGTCAAAAGCTTCCCTTAGACAATTGTCTAGAATTGTGGCATGCGTCTGACTTCTACTTTTAAACAGACCAATACAGCTGTTCATTGAAGAATAAAGCACTGTAGAAGAATTAATATGGAGTCTAGCAGTCAAATAAGTAGCAATTATTTACCTGCATCTGAAATTAAGCCCTACCACAGCAAAGTTCTGACTTGCCCTAATAACCATTCTGAATCAGTAACAAGCCAGGAATACAGCTCACCTTCACTTTCTTGGTTCTGTCATTTAACCAACTCCACCCATGAAAGTCCCCAATACAAGAAGAAGCATCTGCAGTACACGTGAACTTTGCAAGGAGCAAATCTGTCTCCTTACAAGAGCGCAAATGACAAGCAGGGGCCCAGAATAAAGGGGCCGACCTGCTCACTTGGAAATAGCGACGTTTTTGTAATTACATGTTCATACAAAAAAAGCTTCACTGTAGGAAGTCATTTTATTGTTGAAATAAATGACTTATTTACAGAGATAGTTACTTTACAGTTTTACAAAGCAGACAATTCTTCTCAGAATAAAGTATCAAAACAGTGACAGATTTAGCACTGTCTAAATGCAGTTTATCCCAAAAAGAAATCTACAGCCATCATTAGATTAAATCATACCAATCACATAATAAAATGCTGCTGCTTGCAACTACAACATTATAAAAGACTTATCAGTCATGACCTACTGGATTAAGCATTTGCTATACTTCTTTCTTCTTGAGTATTAGTGGACCTACATTATCTCCTGTTAATTCATTGTGCTTGTTATGAGAGCCATCACAGACAGGGAACTGGAAGAAAACAAAGAGAAATTAGTATATCTCTGTGCAGCAATTGCATAGTGATTTTTATAGTTCTTCCTATGCCAAGAGCACTTTATCAAAGCTGCTAGTTCCTTCTACTATGTCCCGTTTTACCACCAAACTCCCTTTCAGACACCTGACATGTTACTAATTAAAAAAAAAAAAAACAAACACATTGCTAACAGGTAACTAAGTTTGTGAGGTCCTAAAATAGCTGTTTTTAGACACAAAGTTAGAGATGAAGCCTTCTCCATGAAGGAACAGTGAACAAAGCAGCAGACACAGCCACTAGTGGTTTAGGATATGTTGTGGAACCAGTAAAAGTGCTCATAATAGATTTAATCATTTGCAGCCAGAAAGTACTGTTTTAAGCAAAACTGAAATATTTTGCTGAAGAGATTATTCTGAAGAAAGAGTACTTGAGAGAGCTTCTTAGGTCCAGGGCACAATTTTTTGTTAAAACAGGAAAGCATTCAGTCCAGAGAGGCCAAAATCAGTGAGGTCATGACATTCATAAGAGCTAGATGAAAATCACCCATCTACCTCTATTTGCTTCAGGGGACATGGACTATCCAAAGCAGTCATCTATCGGTTGCTCCAGACGAGGTGGGGATATGCTCTCCCTCAACACAGGTCCCTCTTTACTTTCATTCTAATATGAACAACTTTCTAAATATTGGTTTTGCATAACAGAATAGTTTATCTTCTAATTAGTTAGAATATATTTTCAAATTTTAAGGCTTGCTTTGTTTTAATCTAATCACAGATGGTCACTCAGTGTTCCTAGGAAAGCCCTACTGTGTTTGTTTTTTTTTTTTTAAAAAAAACAACAAGTTTCAACAGTTTCTCTCTGCATGTAGATAGTTTTACAGTAGAGAAAAGTAAGAACTGTGCAATTCTCAGAAACCAGGAACCTATTCCACCTCCAAAGAAAAGCAACAGGTCAACTTGTTGCAATTCACCACCACAGAACTGATAAAAATAGCAAGTTTCAAGCTCTGATCCTACAGTAGCGCAAAGTATCTTACCGTTTTAGAACGCCAACACCTGCAGTAAGCTTTAGTAAGACACAGATCTTCGATGTTTATTTCATTCACTACTTTTGGATTTTCCTTCTGGATCTTGAGGTTAATCAAGCTATCCTTTTGCTGTTTCTTCCTGGGGAGGAACGGACGAACAGCGAGGTAACCCAGCAAGGCCAGCACGCCCAGGAAAGGCAATAACCGCAGCCATTCTGAAACTAAAGACAGGTGGAATTTAGACTGGCTCTTGACGCCGCTTCAGCCTAGTGCAGTGTCAGCTATTCTCAAATGATTTAGGCTTAGGGACTGCTCAGTCAGCAAGGCTCTGAGGGCAGATGAGACTTTGTGGGTAAGTCATGAGACAAAAGAAGCCCCAGATTAAAATCTGGATTTTACTGTAGCTAAGGTACAAATTGGACTCCTGGAATTTCATCTGAAGTTTAGTATTTAACACTCTAGAAGATGACTTGATGGCAGAAAATAAATTCAAAGCAAGTAAAAAAGGTGCTGAAATGAACTAATCCTATAGAGGTTATGCTCACCTGAGGTAAAACAGCACCATGTACTAGCAAACTGGGCATGGTTACATGTGGGAAGTTATTAAAAAAAAAATCACTACAAAAAGATCACTACATTCAGTGCCAGTATCTTACATTCTGTATATGAAGAACTATTCAGTACGTTTTATAATTCAATTGTAATAGCTTATTTCAGATTTTTAGCTTCTTTAAGCTTTCCTCACTTGATTTGTTCCAAGTTTTGTTTAGAAACTTCTGGCAGATATGATGCATATTATCAAATACACACTAACATTACCTTTACCAACTTTTTTTTGTTTTATTTTTCAGAGCTCTGTTTGCTCAGGGATCCACAACCAAATTCTACAATGCACACAGAGAAAGAAAGAGTCCTGACATTGGCTAGGTACCTGTAGATAAGTCAAGCCATGGAAAATTGCTTTTTACCAATCTGAGAAATTTATTTTAAGTACAGGTAAGAGATCTAGACATACTAGTATGAAAAAGACTTACTGAACTTTGAAAGAAATTCATCAGCACCTGGCATAATATATATTTTAAAGGTGGATACACTTTTCCAACAAAACAAGCTGTGACATGACAATACTCCAATGTAATTTAAAAATGCATGTAGCAATAGAGAGAGATTTTTATTTTTTTTAATTTCTGGAGAATACATTAAATCTGAACAGTCATAAGGAAATAGAAAGGTGTTCAAAAATGTTTTAAATTGAGAAACGAAGAAGTTGAATGAGCTGGAGTACTAATACCTACTTTGTAAGAGAAGACACTAATCACGTTCCTCTTTTAAACGATTTAGGATTAGAACATAGCAAAATTTTGTTCTACAGTTTGCTTTTCAAGATTAACATGCACAAGAGAAGAAATGCAACAGAACAGGCTGAGAATGCTAGGTAGGCTGTGAGGTCTCAGAAATCACATTATTTTATGTGGCTTAATTTTATTTGTAATAATAACAAGCATGCTCATGGTAATACTTTTCCAGTTAGAATACAGTGTTTTTTTCTTAATAATTTGAAGGTTCTGGAAGTACATCTGTAACAAAAATACTTTGTGGGAATAGGTTTACGTCCTCTGAGCTTTCTGTAGCCTTTGAAGTGAGAACCATGCTTACTGCACTTATCTGGGAATGCACCACAAGTGTATAAATGCTAAAGACACTGCAAGAACTTTCAGTACAATCTTTCCACACCTGCATTTGCAGTGGTTCCTTTGCACAACAATTTTTGACAAAATTTGCAAGGAGTCACCACAATAGATGGGTCTCTGCTGCTCCTCTCTCAGTTTCCTCAACAAGTTGTGGGCCCTAAATAATAACTAACTGGAAACGTTTGAGTATCTCAATGCTACACAAAACACTGGGCTTCCTGGACAGCTGTACCTGTTTGTCTTTTCTATCATTACTGTAAACAACAGCAAGACAAAAGTTTAAGCAATTTTACTGTCCAACAATAACGTGAACATACTCATTAAAAATCTGAATATTCCAGTAGAGAGAAACATTCGTTTCTGGACTACAACAGACAGCAGAGTCCCACCAAACACTGAATATTCAGTTCTCACGGACACCTTTCCCTGTCCACCATCTGAGAGGACAGAATAATGACAGGAGCCGTTAAGGCAAACCTCTCACAGACTGTCTTGAAGAAAAGGATCTGGAGAGCCAGGCAGCCCCTCTGACCTTGCACCATACATGGCCAAACCCCATTTTAGAATCTGCTGGCACAGTATCACTCTTTGAACTACCAGTATCAGAGAGGACTTAACATCTCAAAAGCTTTCATGAGACAGTGGTGACTCTCCATTAGGACCATGAAGCTAAGAAGTAAATGATAACAACCACAGACACACAATACAAACTAAGCCATGTTCCAGCCTTGTCATTCATACAGTAAAAATGGTATCATGAGTAAAAATGGTATCATGAGTAAAAATGGTATCATGAGTGCATCAACAGATGCACTGTTCTAGAACACTCCATCAACAGTAATCTGAACGCACTTTCTGACTTTATGTGAAGGGCTGACTTAAAACATGCTTTAGAAGAGAGAGGAAAAAACTTTGGTCACTGAAAAAAAAAAAAAAATTCAAACTCAATATTTAACTTGATTGTTGGCAAAGAGCTAGATCTCTACAAAGCTACTCTGAGCTCCAAGACAGAATAGGCATTCCGATAGCTGCACCATAAAGAGAAGCAGGACGCCCATCAAGTGTTTTACAAATACAACTGGACTAAGATTGACACACAAAAAAGAGCAGTCTGGCATCAGAATTAAATGTTATTAAAAGAGACCAGCAACTAAACAGCAAGTGGCATCTCAGTACAGCTTGAAACGCCCTGATAAGACACTGAAGTCAGAACGCTCACTGGGCCACTAGCCATGTCTGTGGGAGACTCTTAACCAGCTGGGTTTATCCAAGTGAAAGAGGAACATAATAGCTGTAACACTTAGAAAGGAAACCAGAAACAAACAGGAATAGGAACTAAAAGGATATTACTTATCAGGGTCATTATTTAGCATTTGTATCATACTAAGTGCTGATAAAGAGTTTTGTCCTCACTAGCCAATGATTTAGATATTCCCAGTCTGGGAGTCTCTGGAAAGCCCCAGTTACACCAACCTGTACATTAATTGTAAACTGACCTCATTGTCAACAGGACTGCCACAGGCTCATACTTTTAGACTGAGAAAACAACATGACCATGCTTCTAGGGCATGAGAGACAAGATACTGTCACAGAGTAAAAAGCCACAGACCTTTGGACTGGGACGGGTAGGGGAGCAGGGGAACCTTCACCCAAACTAATGCAATGGTATGTTCCTACAACTGCAAGCCACCCTGTGTTTTTGAAGCCAGTCATACCTTTCTGAAGCAGATGTAAGGCAATTCACAAGATTCTGTTTATTTTCACAGCTGATACTCAGAATTCAGCAACTACATTGATTCTGGAGATTCTTTGTCAGTTCTGCTGCATGGGAAGAGGAAGTCTTTGGAGCCAGAAATGGAGAGTAGAGTATCGAAGAGGTTAGTCTTCAAACTTGACTTGTATTAGACAGAGACCAATCCCAAAGATAAGTCCTGGAAAGTATCAGGAACATTGCTGAAACGGGAATGCCCAGAGAATTCCAAGAAGCTGAGGCCATGGACCACAGGCCATGGCGTTATGGTTTGGAAAAAAGGTTGTCTTAACTTTTAGCCCAACAGTAACAAGTCCAAAAAATAAGAAACACATACATTGTGAACAGAATGGGACCGACCAGCCACTGAGTCAAATCAAAGCCAATGTTTACTGCTTATATATCTTTCACCAGCAATTCCTTTATCTTTCACTTTGATTTTATGTTTTAGCTAATTTATGCGGAAATGACACCATGCAGACTTGAAAGCAGTTTCTGAAGGTAACAGCTCAAAGCACGCCAAAATTTTAACAAGTATTAGCTACCAGTCAAAATGAAGATTGGAACTGTGGTTGTATACTCTCTAAACTGCTGAAAATCTTCATGCAGATTCAAAATATTGACTCAACTATGTTCTCTTCAGAACTAATGAACTGTTCTGTCCTGTTTTCTGTTGGTTGCTTGGATCTTTTATGGATGTTGTCACCCTATACAAACTAAACACAATGGACTCCACACACCACTTCAATATGTCTATTAGCTTATTCAGCAGGTGTGAAGGTGGGGAGGTGACAGTCCTTTTAACAGCATAGCACACTAAATAATAAAGCAAAAGGCCAAAGCAAGGGTAGGTTAGCAAGCTACTCTGCAAATGAGAAATTCATTGTTCAAATGGGTTCTGAAGACTGTCTTATCACGGTGTCAGCCCTCCTTCTTTCCCTCAGTAAAAGAGGGCCCATAAAACTGTCCTCTTTCTGCCTGGCAGCTTGTCACATTAAAGTCCCTCTTAACATGTATGCCAGGTGTGTGACAGCCCACACAGGACTGTGTTATGCTTATGGAAAGGAGATTAGCACCCAGATTCTTGAAGAGACGTTGAAATTCTCTTTTCTCACTTCTGATCACATGTTACTCTGAGGTTAATTGCTATTCCAGTTTAATGAAACGTACCAGGATAAAAAGCAAAGCCAGCATGAGACAATGCTGGTCATTTCAGCAAACTTGAGAAGGCTAAAGCAGCTATGACAAGAAACTGAAAGAGGCTTCTGAGCAGCAGCAGTGCGATAATTCAGGTATCTGTTTTCAAACCCAAGGTCAAGCACATTCATTCCCTCCTCCCTCATTGCTTTTACCTTCAGGAGTTTTGCACTGGATATTAAGAGTCTTCCTCTCTCCAAGCAAGCAGATTTCCACTGTGGTCTGGCGGGGTCACAACAAACAACAGGTGTCTCAAGGTCTATAGTCAGTGCACTACAGCAATACCCTACAGGAAAGGTTCTTCCCTGTGCTTTTGGTCTGTTGTTTCTACAACTGATGCACTACAGGAACTGAAGCTGCATCTGCTGGAAGCTAACGAAGGTTTATAGAACCAATAAAAGCAATAAAAAGCAAAGCATTGCACTGTTCCAAATTTTGGTTCTGGCCTGACTTTGTGAACAAAGTCAATGCCAGCAAGTGTTTTATAGTGCTGGTCCCTGACTAAGTTCAGTAGATGCCACCAAAGGACAAATAACAACACATTTTAAATCATTTATCATCAATATTATTTCTCACCTTCTAAAAAGAAGCAAAGGAAAATGCTTGACATGTTTGATATATGATCTGGCAAATAATATGATCCCCTATAATTTCTAGTATTAGTAGTGAACACAAAAGAGAATTTTAATCTAAATTTCACTATTGTCTAAGAGTCGATCATTAATACTAATTCAATTGAAGAGATATTTATAATTACCATTTTCCTTCCAGTTTTTAAGTTCAGACTATTGCACTGTATTCATTCATCAGTCCTGGAAACTTGATTTTAAAGAATCAAGAAACCAGAAACCATCTCTCCGCTTTACGAAATGGTGAGTTACTATTCAACAATGTAAAATACAGCCATTTACGGTATGGTCGGTACTACCATTAACCTGTTTATCAGAAGTACCTGTAAGTCACTGCTGCAGAATAACTCCCAGAGTTGGCAATCCCCTGCTCTTATAGGGTTATGACTTCAGGATGGGGCAGACTAAGACCACGACAACAACACAGAAGAGGAGACGCTTGTAGAAGCAAGCTTTCTTAGACAAAACTTGAGACTGACAGCAGCTCTGGGTGCAGATAAGTACAAAAATCTTTAATGAGCAGTGAGTTATCAGTGAGTTTCAACAACTTTTAAGTATTAAGAGAGGATCATTTTTAGTTTAGGTGTCTAGGATGTAGCATCCTTACATTTTCTTTTGAAAAGCCTCATCATGTTGCATTTACCCGATGCCATATTAAGCACCTTGTAAAATTTTGCTGTTTTCCCCCCTTTTTCATTTATTTCCACCTTAGAGGAAGATATCTAAGCAGGTCAGCAAATTTTAGTTTATCTGATTGCTGAAAAAATGAAGAGCATCAAAACATTGTCTCTATAGCTATGTATTTTTAATTATCCTTCTGTTTCCATTTTTCAGAGTGTTTAACACAAGACCAGTCAAAGAAATCACTAAGAATTAGAGGTAATGTTTTTTTTTTCCAGGTATGTCCAATGAATTCCTACCAGGTCTCAAAGCGATTTCTCACTCTGTTCCTTCTTTCACCTTTGTTTAATATTTTTGGGACTGGCATTTCATATATTTGGCCTCCACTGAAGGTTCCAATTGCTTCCTCCCCTCCCTCCAAATTCAAGCAAGGACCTGTCAATGGGGTGAACAACATGACAGCAAAACACTTCTATTTAAAAAAAAAAAGTTCTGACCAGCGATTTTCAGAATAAGTTCTATTATCACTGTGCAGTGTGAATAAATACAGAGACTGCACAGTAATCCTGTTACAGGAATGTACATCTGAAAAAGTGAAGCAAGAAGAGGTTAAGCTCTAGCATTATTAACCTTAAGAAATTTTAAGTACAACTTGTGGTTAAAAAGGCAATGCCTGAAGTAGGAAACTGTCAAATGCTAGGGGTATGAGAAGCTGCTTAGCTCTGTACCTTATTGTATCCCCCTCCTCCAACTTTATAGCAGCTGAGTTTCTCTTTTGGTCAACATAAGAAACAGCATTTTCAGATGAGAGAGTAGTTGTGGGGATAGAAAAACAGTTAATTAAAAACAGGTTTTCTTGTTCTGAGAAAGATAATGGGACTTTTAAGTTTACAAGGAGCATAAACATGCTGTAAAAAGTACTCACACTTGGTTTTAAATGAAACCATTTTCCAGCCCTACTGAAGTCATACAGCTTAGTGCTGCAAGAACATATGAGCTCAATTCTACACTTTGAAGACCTTTTCTATTTCCAGACATTTTCTGTGAGTATTCCCCTTGTTTATTATCACCAAACTAATCTAGTTACTCGGCACTATTTGAGGCTCTGCCTGCATCACCGCATCAGAGCTTGAGCTCACACAGTTCCAGTTTGCAAAGTACTCAAATGCAGCGAACACCTGAAGAATTTGCTACTATTTAGCATTTTTTTCTTGTTTGCTCTGTGATAAGGCTATGACTAATAGATGGGTATTTTCACTCCCTCACCCAGAAAACACTTATAAAAAATTAATAAAAAGACATTAAAAAAAAATTTTCTGTTCATGTATGTAACAGACTCGCAGACAGAGCTCTCTCCAGTTTTGCTCGTTAGCTCTGTCTTAACCTTTTAAGCAAATGAAGAGGGCAGGGTTTGAGGCCTACACTTAAAATCCCACGTTCTGTATGTGCATGGCCTCTGACTTGCTGGTACTTGTACAGACAGAAATGCTAAGGACGGTGCAAACGAGCTGGGGCCAAGGAGCCTGGTACGTTTATCTCTATTCCTACATTTCACTCCGGCTGTTATCTACCTTAAGCGTCTTGTCGGATAGTTTTCCCCCTGAAGCAGTTTAACGGCGATTTAACGTTTGCTGTTGGTTATTCCTTCCCCCTTCCGTGATATCCAGCACGGCGGGGGGAAGCCAGCGATGCTCGGAGGAGCACTGGAAGCCCCGGCCCAACTCGGCGGAGCGCAGCCCGCGCTGCAACGCGCCGCCGGCCCCGGCCC
>VXAA01001157.1:81210-94067 GCA_013399115.1 Anseranas semipalmata | reverse complement strand
CCGGGCGGGGTCTGTGGGGACGGCCGGGCGGACGCCGGGGCCGTGCTCGGCCCGGGCAGGTCGCACTCCGAGCTGTAAGGTAGGGAGGAGAGGGAATCCGACTTTCATAACGCGTGTCTTGCGATTTATGGGGTGCGCGTTACCTGTCGTCGCCCTGTTCCGTTAACGTTGCGTGTCATGTCGACGCTCTTAAAAATATTGAAGTAAAAGACCAAAAAGTTTCCTGCCATATGGACGATGCTTCTCATATGATGCCGTAACTCTTCTGAGGTGGGATAATGTGAGTGCTGAGTTTTAATATTGCAGAGAGAGGCCCATCCACCTAATGCTGGGCAATAATTTGCACAGAGCAAACTGTATCTCTGGGCGTGTTACCTGATGTTCTTTAATTTTACGTCAAGGAGACTGGTCATTTTGGCACAAAAAATTGCCCCTGTATAGCCAGTGAAAAGATGGGAACTGTGCAGCCATTCCAGGTCAGTTCAGACAATCCTGCCAGACCTGGAAACTCTTGTGTCAATTCCTTGGTCACGAGTCCAAGACAGTCAGGGTAAAGAGGCTACTGTGAGTGCATTCATCAAGTGCTGATACCATATAGCAGAGGGCACGAGCGTCTTCAGGAAAGCTGAAAGCGTGATCGCTCTAGAAGACCCCTCGCCTTCCTTATGTGATCTTGACTGGAGCACAGTTCTCTCTCCTCCCTCAGTGTGTGGAAACCACACCACTGCTGCCCGTATCAGCTGTGCTTTCCCTGCCACCCCAGAGCTTGTAATTAGGAAACTTTGGGGTGAGTAGGGTTGAGCAAAACAATGACAGAGTAATTGTACCTATTTCTTGAAGCAGTGGGTCTGTCTTTGGCTGCATCTACCCGGCAGTTATGTTTGCCTTATATTGACTGGGATATACAAGTGCAGTGCTAGTTTTCTTTCACTCTTTTGCTTTAATGATCGATTCAGGACAATCTTAACTGACAGTTGAAATCATGAAGAACTAAGGCAAAAAACAAATACTTGAAGCCAGGTTAAGACAAACAAATCCAGCTTGTTTGTGCTTCTGGCCTGAATATTGCTTTCTTACTTGTGACCCTATATTAACTTTTCCTGATGAATCATCTTCAGCTAGTGAGAATATTCCTGTGATCTCAGAGTATCTTACTTCCCTGCCTCACCTAAGTTTAGCCTTGTAATGACTATGTCTGGTGTCCTAAGATGATTCCTTCTTATGTAGGCAAATGTCTGCTCTTAGACAAGATAATGAAAGAGCAAAATGTTTGATTATTCTGCAAGGATTACAAATCAGATCTGTCATGATGTAACCTTGTTTGCGAAACTTTGGAGGAAGAATACATAAGGCTGAAGATACATAAGGTAAATCCTTCAGCTCTGAATCAAACAACTTCACACTGAGGCTGAGAGCCCCTGTCCTTCCCTCCATCCTTTTTTCTGCTCTTTCAGCCTCCTCTGGGTGCTAGCTGTGGTACTGGGAACACAGCTGACATTGCACTCAAGCTTCTGAGCCCTGCTGTGCCGCCTTTGATCTGCGCTCCACTCAGCACGCTGCTAGACGCTGCATGTGTTGCAGAGAGGAACCGTTCTCACTGCGCCTCGCCTGTCTGCATGGGTATCAGTTCACCTGAGGCGTGAGTGGTTTTGGTGTACGAGAGGGTGACGTCATAGATTATGGAAAAACTATAGAGAAAATGAAGCCTGAATGAGATTATTAACTGAAGGGGGGGCAAAAGATGGTCTTTGGACATCCAGTTTGAACAGGGGCTCAGGAGATCTGTGTTCACTCTCCAACTTGGCCACAGACTTCCTGTTTGACTTAAGGGGAAAAATGTAAGCTGCAGGCTTGCTCAGTCCTCCAGAGAAGAACAGGGTTTTACGCAGTTGTCCATCTTTAGGGACCTTGTTACGGGGTAAGAACTTAAGATCAGTTAACATCAAGAGGTTTACCAGGCAGGTGTGACATCTTCTTTCTGTTATAGACATTTGACCCCCTATGTGGACATTCTTATTCAACAGGCACATTGCCTCTTTAGGATTTTGCCAATGTCATTTTCAACCTGTGTTGACAAGTCCATGTTTCTTTATGCCTCAAATCTCAGTGCTGCTGGGTATCTGGAAAATCTTCTAGCATTTTGGGAAAAAGGGTGAGATCCTTCATTGTTGCATATTTAGCTTTGGTTTGGGAATTTTTAAAGTAGAGATTGCCTCTGCATATGTGTTTCATACTGAATGTGGCCACCGAAACTCTGGTATTGGGTAGGGTATATAGGAGCTGTTGTAATAAAAGTAACAGCACAAAAAGCCCAAGCATAGCTACATGAACAGAACCTAGGTCACCAATACCGAAATAGATTATTGCTTTCAGCAGTAGGTATCTTCTACCACTAGGATTTTTCAGCTTGTAAGTACATTACAGGTAAGATGCAGCATGGAGCCCACGTGAAGAGATCTACATAATTAGTACTAGCTCAGGTCTTTTACAAGGAACTCCCGAAATACAACCCAAAGAGAACCAGCAAGAGGACTTGCTGCTGTGCGTGCTTTGATGAGAATGGTGAAAAAGTTCATGGTAGAGATGCAGATCATGTTTGGTGGAGTTTATTCTGTTAAGTGAATTGTCACTAAGACATAGCTGCATTGGTCTAGCTCACAGTAGAAATAAGAGTTGCCTTCAGCATCCAAAAGCTGGTCAGTCATGCTCCAACCGACTGAACACAGGTGAAAAGAAGCTGCTGGTGTTCCTCCTCTGTTACCCTTCATAAATTGCTTAATGTCCCTGTGCCTTTAATTTAGCTGTAAAATGAGATAATACTTACCGGTCTGTCTAGAACACATTAAGATTTGCAAAGGAAAAGAACATTTATAGATTATATTTATGTGTTTTATTTTACCACGTACATACCTGTAAGGATAAAAGATGAAAGATTCTGAGGTAGCAGATACACAAGCCTTCCATCTCTAAAACAAGCCTAAGTAGCACAGTAATTTGCTCAGCGCTCTTTCATGTTTATGAGCTTTTCTATCAACAGGATGTCTTGTGTTGTTAAAACCATTTTCTTGGAGTTGGCATTGCCATTATCCATACTGAGTGCCTAGAATAATCTCTGCAGCAGGCAAAACTACTGTTGTCAACTAAAAACTAGTCTGTCACCAAAGGGCTGGATTCTGTGATCAGCAAATGCATGTCTCTATCTAGGAGGAAGCTAGATCTCTCCCTTTGTGTTTGAATCATTTCACAATGGGGTTTGATTAGTTGCTGTTCCTGATGTATGCAAAGATCTCTTCTGCTTCCCCAAGAGCAAGCACAACCATTACGCCCCAGAAGGGCTGCAGGAACTGTGATTCATTTTGTGTGGTCTCTGTCAGTATGCAGCACTGTCAACACCCAAGTGTCAAAAAATTGAGCCTCCAAAAATAAGTATACTGGCTTAAAAAACAGAATCTGTAAGACCATACATGTATAAGGTTACCTTCCTGCTTTATATTTATGAACACTGTGAGCAAGTTGCAGTTGCGTTGCAGGCAAGTTAGGTTTTCGTTTCTTATTTTTACATCCAGAGGCCATTAGAAGAAAGCTGAGACTGTCATGCTTTCACTTGACTCTCAGAACTGGCACTTTAAGTGGCTTCTGCTGGAGTTTATTGAAAATATCTCCTATTCTGTGGTATACACCGTGTTTGAGAGAAAAATGGGTTGAGAAAATAAATCACCTATAAAAGAATCACTTATAAAAGTAGGGTAATTTTGTGATAGCATAATTATCATTTTATAAAATTACTACTAAATTATTTTACAATCAATGGGGGAGGGAAGGAGAATCCAGACTGAAAGAAGTTAACATGATATTACTTTTTAATCTAGCCAATGTCTAAGAATTTTACAATGTAACTATTATGTTTTGAAAGCAGGTGCCATGGTAATTGCCTAAGTAGCTGCAGTGTCCTACTGTAGCATGTAGTATTGTTGCATTTTAAATTTCTCTGTGGCTCAGAATGCTGTTTATTGTTGTGGGTTGTAGTGCTTTAATTTGTGAAAAGAATGATAACAGGAATGTAAAGAAAAATGGCAAGATTCCAAGAATTGGACCAAATTCCAAAATGCAACTTTGTGCAAGAGAGAACAGAGCCTACATTTACTTGTTCATAAGAAATAATCATTCTTTGATCTCTCAGCCACAGGTTTAACATCTTAACTTCTTCTGACTACAATCACTGGGCAGTATCTTGGGGAAATGCTACACCTAAGTTATGGGTTGGGGATATGAAACAAAGTTGAAGAAAATCCCAACCCAAGAATGAATAAATGTCTTCAGTGTTGATTTCTTAGATATCCCCAGATAAAGTTATTCTGTATTTACATTGTTAGTTTTTTACAAGCCAGGACTGTCTTTTTATGCAATGGTTAGCACTGGTCCACAATAGTGGCATCTACAGTCACTAGAATATTTGCAAAAATAACACAAGATGAAACTATGGATATCCAAATGGTTATGCTATGTTCTGATTCCTGTTGCCTTTATTTAAAGCATAGGAAGTAACTGAAGTTGTATGACGTGACGCTACTGTAGGTAGCATCAGTCAAGTAGCACTAATGATGCACAAGAAAGTACACATTAAATATAATATTGCAGTGAGTTTTAAACTTTGATCCAGTCTTTCCATCCACATTAGTTAGTTGATCCAGTAAGTAACTGCTCACGAGGATCCAGACTGATCCCTGGTCGCATAAAGCCTTGCACAGGTTTGGAACTTTAATGGTTTCCAGAGAGTTGCTGATTCAAAGTTTTACTCAGAACAAGTATCTTTAGGATTCACTAATAAGTTCAAAAAAAGACCAGATAGGTTACTGATTTGTGGCAGGTTCTGCCTGGTTTGTTGCAATAAGCCAGGCTACAAAATCCCCAGACAGTCCCCTGGGAGGAAGCTGCAGTGATGAAAAACAGATACATCCTCCCCCACGCTGAAGGACCGACAGAGGACAAAGCCAGCATAATCTGGGAAGCGCACGCTGCTACGTGGGCAATGTGAAGCAACACCGCTATGAAAAAACACAACCAGCTCTCTTATCATGGGAATTCCAGGGAAAAGAAGCGCTATGCATCAGCATGTTCTCAGCAGGGAACCACACGCTATTCACTTTTAAACTGCGCCGATCTTCGCTATCAGTGAAGACTGTATATCCTTGACCAGACAGCTAAGGCTATATTTGTTCCCGGAGTACTTTACTCCCCTGGCGTAATAGCTGTCACTGAAAGCTATTTCCTTCATTTTGGAAGGCAAAGGTGAGCATGCCACAAGACTAATTCCTGTGACGCAATGTGCATTTGTTGGCAGTGACTAATTATAGCACAGAAAAACTACCAGCTTCCCCTCCCGAGGACAGAGTACATGATCTCCGCAGTACGACTGCACTCTGCTCTTAACTTCTTCCTGTGTCACGATGCCCACGGACACCGCAGTAGAACAGCAGTTGATCATTCTTCCTCAGGCTGCTGTGTAACAACATTGCCGTGGAGATTTCTGAGCCTGCCTCCCCTCTTCAAGGCTAGCTATCGCACAGTGCACTGCCAGATCTAGGTTACCCTTCAAGATGCTGTCAGAATTTAGTATCAATTCTGCATGTCACCCCAGTACAGGGAGCTATAAGATCTGTAAAGTAAAAGCATTTTTTATATATCAGTTTATTTTTCCCTTCTAATCAGCAGTGAAAGCAACCAACACAAAAAGTAGGCTATCATCGTGCCACCTCAAAGTTTAAAAGGTTTACTTACTTTACAGGAAATGTAAGCCTAATGACTGTGAAAGATAAAAATTAAATGGAAAATGAAAAAGAAATACACAGTAATTAAGAGGCATTTGTCTTGATCAACATGCTAGGAGAGTGCTCTTGGAAAACAGGAAAAGATCCAGTGCCCTTTCTTTTTAGAGCAGAAAGTCCTTTATTGAAAATTATTCTTGTCGTGTCTATAGTCAGATTATTAAGATGCTTGAGAAGGTTTTAAACTGCTTCTCCAGGAGGAATTAAATTATTTTTCTTCATTTTTTTTTTTATACTTTTATGTGCTTTTGGTGCCTGAACAAGATGTTATTTTGATAGCTTCAGGGACAGAAATGTTCTAATTTTTCAGAAAACAGGTACAGTAGAAATGGATGCCGTGCATCATCCCTCAGATTGTCTGTCCAACATGATTTGGTACTGCCAAATAACCTAAACAATGTAAAGGTGAGCATATCATTTAGTTTCAGAGTACCTGAGTCCTCCATGCCTAATTGGAGCCGTGTTTGTTTTTCTAATACAGGAGCTACGCGAAGATCATAAAATCACTTAAAAAAGGCCACCAAATATTCAGGAAGGACTAACAGATTATCTTTTTCCCAGTTAACTTGAATTTACATTGCTGTGACTGGGAAAAATGAACATCTCTAGATTCCACTAACAGGTCTTTAAACCAGTATTTTTCAGAGTTTTTTTTTGTTTTTTTTTAGATGAAGTCCCATTATTCAATGCAAAAAAAAAAAAAAAAAGTTGCAGCCCTCATTGTCTTTATAAAAAGGAACAAACATTTATTGTTGTAAAAGGGACAAATCTATGTAATATTTCTTGAGAGGCTGAGAAGCATGCTTGACCTTGAAGAATAAAACTTTTCAGGAGTGGAGAAAGCTAGGGTGTCCTTCCTTTACATTTTGCAAAATTGTCAACAACTTGCCAACATCTGACTATGTTTCATGACTATCGTGTGTGTCACAACCCACTCACCCAGAAATACTGCCCTGATCTATCCCCATAACCATAATGATGAATAGTGTAACAACTGGCTAATTCTAGTATTGGTGATTTAGAGTCATCAGCAATATTTCCCAAATTATAATATGACAGCAAACTAGAATAACATTCCTTCCTTCCAAGAGCTATATTTGGCTGTAATTACCTGGATATTTGAAGTCTAAGCAAGCTCTTGGACATTTTAATTGGGACATACCAAAAACTGAAAAGATCAGCCAGATCTTTAAAGATGAGGTTGCTCAAAAGGACAAAAAAAGCTAAATGAGTCGTAGTAACTTGGCTAGTTAAACCCATGGTCTAACTACACAGCATATACTTCTGTCAGTTCAAAGACAAACAAAACAAAAAACATTAAAGTATTTCTGTGGACTTTCTTATTTACTTAAATCATTATTGTAAATTATGTCACTACAGCACCAAACAATTAAAACACTGCAATGTACAAGGCTATGTAATAATTTTGCCAGGGTAACAGCATTTTGTATAACAATGAAAAAAAAAAAAAAAAAAGAATGTTTTACAAAGAAAAAGCCTCTATATGAAGAGTGGTAGAAAGTCGATCTGCTACCTCTACTGCAACGTAACATTTATTTAGCTAGAAATATGCAAAGTATGGACCAGCAGGACTGCCTCAAAAGAAGGGGGAATGGCTAAGGCAGGTAGTTTGCTGAAGTTAGTGGCGGGAGGGCTCCTGCACATCCTGACTCAGACAGGATACCTGTCCCAGGTCTTCTGGAACCACTGGCTGGTCTGTGGGAAACCTCTTGTCTCAACTAAGATGAAGGGCTTTTTATACTTAAAGTACACTGTCAGTGTCCTGATCGGCACAGGCTGACCCATTGCCCGTATCTCTAACCAATCAATGAAAGTTGAACTTAGAATGTAGTAAGCCAGGTGAGTTGAAGCCTAAGCTTCAAATCAACCAATGCAGCACATTGTGAAGTCTGACCAGCCCTACCTATACCAGGGAGCCCATGAAACACGTTACCTAGCCTGTCTGAATAATAAACTTTAATCCTGAATATCTTATCTGGCCTTTTACCTTGTATTAGGTAAATTGTTCAAATTGTTTGTTGAACCCAAGCGCTTCTCAAAGACTGTGTGGTTTGCTTAGTACATTTGCATCCTGGAACAAGCATTGGAGGAGCAACCACATTAGGATGGCCCAAATTTGACTAGCAATCAGTTACCTCAAAGTAATAAAAAACCAGACATATCTTGGAAGTGCAACAGACAGTCCTTTGATGTGTCCTTTAGTAAACACAATAGGCCAAATTAAGTACTGCTGTAAACTGCTGTAAGAGCTTGGTCATTTTCAGTAACAGTGCTACAGCCGTAGCATTCAGTCTGACAGCAGCCTGAGGAGTCAAAAAACAGGTATAACGAGGAAAAACAACCGACTCCAAAAGCATGGGGTAAAGTAGGTCACCATTAAACACCTTTTTGAACAGTTCTCCAAGTGATGTAACCCAGCCTACTGAAACTGATAAAACTCTGCTTTGCTCCAGAGAGGTGTTTCACCTGCTCAGTTCAGCCTGCGTTAGCTTATCTTAGCAACTGTGCCTAACCTGTCAGCTCTTCACACCCCTACTTTAAGATGCTACTTTGCCATACATATATAATCTGTGCTTGCTCATGAATGTAAAGAATTCATAACAAAGGAAGAAAGCTAATGTAGTTAGTAACTGCATGGCAACAAAACTTTTTTTCAAAGCTAGCATCGTAATTACACCATGCATATGCCCATCTATGAGGTTTCGTGCTTCAATATCCATAGGGCTGAATCAGCACAGAAAATAAATATTCTTGTTGACACAAACTGCTGCTGACTTGAAAGGAATATCTCTTTCATTTAGATCAAATGGTAGTTTTGCTGGAAAAAAAAAAGAATATGAATACTAATAAATATCTAGCAATTTTCAGATATTCAGTTGTTTAGGTTTGTGAAAATAACATAAGGAACTTTATGTTGTCAAAACTTTCTTCTTGTAGAACAGTTCTTACTTTTCCTAAGGATTACAGGAAAACAGAAAAATCTTCAACTGAAAGAACTATGTTGTCACTACAAGACTAAAAAAGTACTAAACAATGAAGTGCTAAGCGAAATCCTGAAGGCCAAAAGATCTGGTGGAGAATTTTGGTCTGTTGATCTTGGTGTAAGTTACTAAGTATTTTAAATTCTTGTGAATCCCACATGACGCTGTGCGAGCTATGAAACCTTAGCGTGCTATTATTCAACAAAACACTCAAACTTCTCACTGAGACTTGTATGTGAACTTAAATGTAGGATCTTACAACTCCATGCATATTAGCAGCAAAACCTTAAAATAGATTATTGTGTTTTGCCCCATGACCTAGCGGTGAGATAGAAGGCACTACTATACAAAGGAAACACGTGGAGTAGCTTGGAAATTGTTTCAGTGTGGATATCAGAGAAGCTGCCGAAGAAACAATGGAAGATGAAGAGTTGCCAAGCTGCAATATAAGATAAAAGACTACCTTTTATCTTATATTCCTTAGAAAGGTAACTGCTGCCTAACCCATTGACCTTGGGCTGGACTCCAGATGTAGAAGGGTTTTGCTACATCTTCTTCCCAGCAGAAAGAGAAGTAATGGTCCCAGAGGTAGCAGCCAGGGAGCTGAGCATGCACTACGAAGGCTGTAGCTGTGACCTTGCCATCTTCTTGAAGGGGAGAAGCCCCCAGCTATACAGGAAGGGCTGCTGGTCTTCGGGATTTAAAACACGGATCAGATGGAACCCAATGACATCCCAAAAGCTGTTTTTCTTCCATTGTCATATAATGGCAAGCTCAGCCTTTTTTATTTGTTGCATTAAAAATAGGCAATCAAACAATCTTATTTTATCAGCTTTCCTCTGTGATCTTATTCTCTATGGTCTCCACTGAATCAAATGGGTCCCCAGTAAGGTGAGTTGTGCTCAGACTAAAGAGGGATTTGACTGCAACCTTGATTTATGATAATTAAAGGAAAAACAAGTTGGACAGGATGCTGAAGAGAAAATTGAGGCCTGTTAATATGTGCAAACAGGGAGAAGCTGTTGTTGTTTTTCATCTTCTTAGCGTTTTGTTTTCCAGCAGCAGAAGCTGTTGTGTTTTGTCTCCTCCAAACAGGAACTAATAATGATCTACTGACCACACTAATAAGAAGGGTGTCTTGCTTTTTTCAAAGTAATTTTTTTTTCCTGAAAAGGAAGACCTTTTCCCCTTTCCTCTCAGATATATGAAGTGTTGTATATGGAATGCTGCTTGGAGTCCGGGCTGCTCAGTTGATCCACCTGTTTTGAAAACAGGTAGAATGGTATGCTGAAAGTGTAAAAATGGCAGGTCTAAAGCAAGTGGAAGTGAAAATTTGACACTGATGTGCAAGCAAGGTACGCTAAGCTTTAAATTAAGGCTGGACTGCTTTTCCCTTGAGTCCCCTCTATGCTGAGAGAAGTGCTATAACAACATATCAAGGCAATCTCCATTCATGCTTGCGCTGCTGGACCATTGCAAAGCAGCTGAAACAGACTGGCAAAATCAGCCTTCAGAGGTTACTGACCATTTGGCTGCACAGGGCCCTGCAATGCTGTACTTAAAAAACAAACAAACACAATTCAGAGAGAGAATTCAAGTTAACTAGGCTGTTCTCAGCATTTTTTGCAAACTGTTCATTACCATGCCACATCTACTGAATTATTTTGCATAATAAACCTCTGAAAATCTAACCCAGCTCCACTGGCATATAAGCCTTAGACATGGTAATACCTCTATTCAGCCACTTCTGAGGATTAGCTTCAAAAATCAAATTAAAATGAAACAAACCCAAATAGACTGGGTAGTTCCACAGTAAGTTGCAACACCCATATTCAGCAACCATCATCTGTGCCTCTTGCATTTTATATTAGTAATATGAGGTACCTGTGCAAGCAGCATATAGTACACCTACTGCATATAGTAAAGGTGAGAAAGTCGTGTATATGGCACATCAACATATTAAGGTTACAAGGCCTTACTTGCATGAGTATTCTTATTGAAGTAAAAAAAATCTATTTGAGTTTGTTAATTTCCAAAAGCTGAGAAGAAAATGCATGATTTTTACCGTATAGTTTGAGGAAAATGAGATGAGGGTGAGAAATAAAACATTCTCCAAGCAGGACTGTGTGCTGTGACCTGCAGAAATCACCACAGCACTGTGATTGCACTTCTTGTTTTTCATACCTAAACAGGTCATTGTTTTTAATTATTTTGCTCAACTGTATTTAGCGGTATTTAAATTGATGTATTTGTAAAAAAAAAAAATTACCAGTGAACACAAAAGTGTTTCTCTAAACAGGTATACTAAAGCAATCTATGCAAACCTATTTCTGAGCAATGGCTATAAACAAGAACTATACTAATACTAATAGAGATACTGATTTTAACATGTAACTGCTGAAATGCATGTAAACAAAACTTGATTTACTAAATTAGCAATACCTGTTGTCTTAAATTAACAGGGAAAACTACACACTCTCTACAGCATGTTTGTGCCGTTCTTTATTCCTTTTATTAGACAGTAAAGTGATAAAAGGTAGATCAAAAAGTTTTAATACAGAGTCATATTATAGGTCATTAAATAAGAATTAAAAATGTGGAACTGAAATATTACTAAATACCTACATTTCCTGAGATGACAAACAATAAAGTTCAGGAAGTTTGTAAGCAATTTAAAACACAGAGAAAATGTCTGTGACAGAAAGAAGGATATACCGATGATTTGGAGCAGTGTAATAATATCCCTAATCCAAATTAGGCAAGGAACATTAAGGTGTTTTTCAGCAATATTCTTAAGACAATAAGAACATTAATGAAATAGTTTGGGGCTGCATTTCCTGAATATGCTGTTTAATACAATTAAAGTAATAAGCAGAAAACGATGGTTACACAAAGAAGTTGCTAGGAAAGGATTAGGTGATCACAGAAAGCTAACTGAACTTTACAAGTAGGGCATTGTTTTCTCTCTAGCTTGTAGATAATATGAATGCTAAATAATTGTGTCAGTCCTACTAAATTAAGGAGAAAAAAAAAAAGAATATTGCTCCCCTAGTTCACTGCTGACTGTTCTCAAGCTTCATACTAAAAAGGTTCTCAAACAATCAGGTTTTCTGAATACGGTGTCTTCTCAGACAAGTAATAAATAGCATCCTAGATAGCAAGAAAACTAACAGGAGTGCAATAAACATATTATAATGAATGCAAACATAGTTCAGTGTAATGGATTTAGCTAATTAAGTATCCATACTCCCACAGCAGACAGCAAATGCTGCGTTTATTAATGCTACATATCCCCTCATTACCGCAGAAATGTAGTCTGGCAATCTTTCTCTGCTTGGAACTTTGCAGAAGCGGAGCAGGACAGGCACAAGTATGCGTAATTACAAAATTCCTTCATATGAGGAAAAAAAAAAAAGATTAGCTGAGTGTTATTTCTTTACCCATGCTGCATAAAATAAAAAGTCTCCAAGGACTCAAAAGCATACCCAGGCGGTATAGATGCTTCAGAACAACCAGAATACCCTAGCATCAAAGCAGCGGCTGTAAGTGAATGGCTGCGTTGTCTCTGGTGGACTGAACGAGCCAGTAACCTCATTCTGATTAAAAGTTATTTGATGGCGCTGGTCCTTGTGCTGACAGTCTGTTACTGCATCTTACCTTTGATGTTGTTTTTTCAATACACTGAAAAACCGGGCTTGTTTTAGTTACATCCATATCCTACTACGAGGAACAAAGTTTCAAGCACCATGACTCGCTCCAGGCCCGTGCCCTCGTTGCTGCTGTTGCTTTCCTAGGCAATGGCAGGCTCCTGGCCGCTCCCCTGGCACCACCCCTTTGTTTTAGGGCCTCTGCCCCCTCCAAGGCACCCTCCTCCCTCCACTTCAGGGTGCTCCGCGTCCCCTTCACGGCCGTGCGGCAAGGCACCACAACCGCCACGAGCGCGGGACGTGGAAGCACTATTTTATTTGTCTGCCGGCGCGGCAGCTCGCACGAGCAGCACTTATACACGCAAGCCGTGCCTGTGCTCTGC
>VXAA01001157.1:45327-79641 GCA_013399115.1 Anseranas semipalmata | reverse complement strand
CCTCGCCTGGGCCCCGCCAGCGGCGGAAGCGCCGGGCCGAGGCTCCGCCGTTGCACAATCGGGGCCGGGTGGAGCGACTTCACAGCTAACTCGGAAAAAATGCCGAGGTGATGAAAGTTTAAAGCTCTCCCGGGGAAGGAAGGAAGGAAGGAGGCTGCCGGCGGGAGCTTGCGGCCTGACGGTTCCCCCCCGGCCCGGCCGTAGCGCTCGGGGGCCGCGGCTTCGCCCCCCAGGCGGCTTCCCCCCCAGGTCGCCGGCGATCGCTGCTTGGAGCCGTCGCGTAGCGCCGGAGCTGAGCTGGGTTTCTCGGTCACGTCGAGGGCAGAAGGCCGGCGTGTCCCGGAACCTTTCGTAGGCAGCGTATGGGGCTTGCCGCCTGGTGAAGCCTCGTTGCGATTTTGCATCTGTCTGGCAAGCGCTCCCGGGGATATTTTCGCCAAAATGAGCGAGCTTATTTATTATTTATTAGTTGAAGGATAGTTCTGTTATCTCTGAAAATTTAAAATCTGTCCTGGATTAGTGCTAGCTACGTGAATTGTCTTCAAATTACAGCTGCACTCTCACAAGAATTTCAAAACAATTCCTTTTGAATCTGCCATCAGAACTTGTTCCCCTGTATTAGCGGATGATATCACTTGAGTTGAAACACAGCTAGGATACTCCCTGGTATGCTTTGTCATCAACTCATGCTTATGAAACACATCCAGGCGCTGCAGGTAAGAATTTATTGTTAAAACCAGGGAATTATTATTACGTAGAGGGTGGGTTTGCCTCCCTCCAACCATCGGTCTGATGGTTGAAACCTTAAAACGATTCATCGTAACTTTTGAATCAATAAGTCATCTGTCTGACTTCGTGGTTTTGGCCTGTTGTGTGCAGTCTCTGGGCCTGTGTTAATCCCTATGCTCTATGGCAGCGTGTGGTAGCAAGCTTCTTCCTTCACCCAGTGCTGGAGTTTAGGATTGGTGGGTTGTTTTTTTGTTGTTGTTGCTTTTTGAAGGTGCTATTTTTAATCGATTTCGTCACACTGCTACAAGATACACTTCCAAATCCACATGGGGTTTACAGTTTCGATTTTGTATTTGTCGACCTGGAAAGTCAAAATGGTGATGTTTAGCTAGACTGAAACCGTTGCTCGCAAGTTGCTTCCTTCCAAAGCATGGTTTCTGATAAAAAGTCTTTCCTGGAATTGAGGCTGAAATCCGAAAATAGGAGGACCAATTTCCTTATGAGGCTGTTTTGAATTTAGATTTTAATCTTGCCAACCTGTAAAGCCAGGGAGTGGCACTCCGTTGCTGGTGGTCTGGGGTCCCCTGTCTTCCAATAGTAAGGTCACAGATCAGACCTTGCAGTACGTTGTTGGCACTAGATCAGAGCAGGCTAAAGAGAGACCAGGACCTCAGAACATTGTAATCACACGTAGCTGGTTTAGTCTGACTCGTGGCATTACCTGTCAGGGCTGGAACTCGTTGTCTTCCGCAGCAGACGACATCCCAAACGCACTGGGGAAGGTGTTTTCAGGGTCTTTGAATGACTTACTTCCCCTTTATGGGCTTGTGTTCTGACCGAGTAAAATAAAATCCTGTGGTAAATCGGACTCTCGGATTGCGTCAGTGTGTGTAAATGTAACCTGGAGTATGCTGCACGTTCAGAATACAGCCACCCCCCACTTAAAGCCTAACGAGCAAACTCTGCTTTTTGACTTGGAGGTGAAAGCACACGAGTATGCGTGTATTGTGTGTGGGGTTACCTGCTTCTGGAACATGCTGTATGAAGCTCTTCCAGCCGAAGGAGTCGTAGGTACGTAGCCAGTCCCAGGAAGATGACGTTACGCTGGATCTCACCTTCACATCTGTGCCATCTGCCCCGAGGGCAGCCTGCATTCGATTGGCAAAACTCTGCTTTATTGGCACGGCTCGCTTTGCGAAAGACCGGCGGTTGTTTTATTATACCGGTAAAGTGCTTTTGCCATGGAATAACGTGAGCCTACCTCTTAATTTTAACTGTTTCCTTTACTGAGGATGATTATTTTTTTCCAAGTGAGCACAAGGGCAGTGGAACAAATGAACGTGTGTTTATGAGCTTGTATGTAAACGCTCCGTACGTGCCCGTCGCACATTGTCTCGGTCTGAAGCGCTGAGCGGTAGCTGCTAAGTGCGCATCCCATAATTGCTGCAGCGCTGGCACTTCCGGTTCGAATGGCATGACATCTCCGACGAGGAGAAACTTCTGTGTTGGAGTACGGGGCCGGGAACGCGTAAAACGGGTGAAACGTGGGGAGGTGACGTCATTGGTACACAGCTGTTTTATCATTGCTGTATACATCCGTTAGAGTGAAGTGGTACGAAAGGCCTAAAAATAGAATAAATACAGGAGGCGGAGATGTGAAATGTCTCCTCTGTGAAATCCTGAAGGAAACTTGTGCCTGCTGTGTTTTATGTTCATTTGATTAAACGCAGTACTAGCCAGCGTCATTATGTCGGGGTATTTTATTAGGAAAAATTAAGTGGCATTGGCATCCTGGAAGCTGAAGGTGGCAGAACCATTTATCGCTACGTGAGTACAGATAGAAGGCTTCCACTGGCAGTGACAGAGTGGAGACTAAATAACAATTTTCCTCGAGGTGATAGCCTCCAGCACTATTCCTAGATGTATATTTAATTGCAACTTTACTCCCCCTGCTTCCCTCCTCTAAATGCTCACAATAAAAAATGCTACTAACCCTGGAGACATTCATAATATTTTCAAGAGATTGGATGCAATGTGCAGGGATGGAGGCAGCATGCAAGTCTGCATCAGTTTAACCAAAGGTGTAGTTTTTGTAGAGGTGATAAGGTTAAAATGTTATAAAACCTACTTGTTTCATTTGTTTGAAATTACGGCTATTTTGTTTTTAACTTAGGACAAAAATTTAAAAGTGAGCTTAACTAGAAAAGCTAGCTGTTTGGAATTAAGCTTTGCTGGATGAAACCTGTGTTACTTTATTTTTGCAGGCAGTCTTAGGCTTAATTTGCTGGGCTTATTCAAAATCATTAAATAACTTGAAGTTACGTGGTCGATCTTATGCTTTGAATGAATGCCTAGAAATAGGTCTGAATTTGTCTGTTTAGAGGCTCAGAAAGTCAAGATTAACTAGCTAATGAAATGCAGTTGATGTAAGATTAGTTAAAAATGCTTTAAACCTTTGTGAATGCACTCTGTGTATCGTGTTACCTTTTTTATACCTCAGTTAATTCACCTCGGGCTATCCGGGGATACTGGAAATAGATAAGTCTTGTCTCAAGTAGATAACGCCATGCGGCTGTGGCACCCGCTGGTTGGAAGGGTCACGTTGAGCCAGAGGGCAGCGGGGGATTTCGCATCATGAAATTTCAGTATATAGCGTTTGGGAAGAACTAGTGTTGAACAATTTCGGCGTTTTACTTGGAAAATCAGAGTAAAGTTATTCAGCATCACCTGAAAGCTGTCATCAGTTAAATTTTGTTTAGGATTTAGCTTATCTGAATAGGCAGAAGTGACATTTTACTACAAATGAATATTATTAAAGTGGAAGTAATGCTTTTTAATTGGGTAGGCTCGACACCCCTATTCAAGTCCAGTGCTTGCTATGAGGGTCCTGAATGTACTTTAAGAACTGGTTATTTTCTATGAGAGTGGAAAATTAATGCTTCCTTAACTGGGAAGTTTAAGCTGCAGGAACTTGAAGATTTCTCCCATTAACTGGGCACTGCACTTCTGAAACAAGTTCCCACTCATCATAGATCTTTGAATGTGTGCGTTGGAATGGGGGTTGTAATCTCACTTAAGTAATTTACAGAACTTCGGAGATCAATATTCCATTAGATGGGTACTTCTTGCATACCTTAAAAACAGACTTCTCTGGTATGTTGAAGGATTTGGGTGGGATAATGTACCGGGTAAAAGGTTGTCTAGCCAGCATTTTCTTTACGATCATTCCAGCTTTTAAAGATTTGTTTTTTGAAAGGAAGCCAATGCTTTTGGTATTATTCCCTACGTGAGTTTCTTTTCTGCAGGAGAGCTGAGGCAGAATTCCGCAAAACGAGCTCCCCTCGGCTGCCTCCCCGGTCTGTAAGCAGCTCCGAGGCACTGATGCCTTTCTTTGCGCTGTTACGCGAAGGGGTGACCGAGGGGGAAGGATATAAACAGCTGTAGGAGCAGCTGTTGAACGCGGAGCAGCAGACCGCCTCCTGCCAGAGGCATCTCTGCTCCTGGTGGAGGCCACCTATGCAGCCTGGCACGATCCCCGGCCAGCGGATGTTTTCCCAGCGGACCTGGCTTGAACCGTGGCAGGAGAGAGGGAGGATGGAGGTTCGAGACATCGAGTGACAGCTGGTCAGGAGGAGGGGAAAAGGGCTTTTGTGTAATTCAGATCAGGGCGTCGATACGCAGCGTCAGATAAATCTTTCTGTTGCAGATATTAAGGTTTTGCTGCTTTAACTGTCCACCCTGTGTTCTCCTGTAGGTCCCTCCCCTGTGCATCAGAGCTGGCAGATGGGAACATGCGGTTCGCACGTCAGTGTTAGGTCTGATATCCCAGTATAAGCGGACTTTTGTTGGTAGTTCAGGCTAATATGCTGTAGCTTACATTGAAACGGCTGAGTTACGGGCATGCCTTTTTTCCTGTGACTGAGTGATGTAGTAATCTGCCGGTATGATGTGCAGAAAAAACTAAACTAGCCTGGGTAAGAAATGAGAGCAGCTGGAATAATGTATATATGGCTGCAGTCAGCAGTGCATTTTTAAACATATTTGCTTCTATCAAGTTGGCTTTACCGGTAGAGAGTCTTAAACAATGTTGAGTTGCACAAGCTGGATAGTTTTGTGAACTTCTCGAACCTACATTTAATACCTCAAACTCTATAAACGGGAAGTACTAGAGGCTTTTTTTTTTTTTTTCAATATTATTTTAAAAGAAAACTTTCTCTTCAGTGGTTTTTTTACAGGGCACTGATCCGTTACGTTAAATGTGGTAGGTTGTGCTGGGGAAGCCATGCAAAAAAATTAGTTAAAATTACATTCACAAGTTTAAATTGGCATTTATGCCTTTGGCAACTATTCATAAAACACTTCGATGTAGACAAGATTTATTACTGAAAAATGAGCCAGATGGAGCATTGCAGGATTCAGGACTGAAAGCTAAATGGAAAGGATATATATTTTTTTAAAACATTGTTCAGTGCATTCTTATCAATAGTAAGCTTCAATATTAAAATTCTGTGTATAGGAAGCCTTTGTTCTGAACCTCATCCCCATGAGATGCGTGGTAAGTTAAGACATCTTCAAGGTCTCCTGCAGTTTTTCCCAATATAATTGTGATAATTTTTATTCTAGTTTTAAGAAAGGGAGAAGGGAGGATTTCAGGCTGCTTTGCAAATGTTAGGGCCCAGTGAAAAGGCAGGAGACAGAAGTTTAATCCTTTCCCCGAGCATCTGGACACCAGAGTTCCAGGCTGGACGGAGGGCGCATGCTCGGGTGTTGTAGGTCATGGTGGTGGAGGGGGGCATGAGGGCTGTGCTGTGCTCTTGGCTGGTTTCACAGCGAGCTTTCTCTCTGACCTGGGCTTAGGTTGGCCAGGTGCTCATCGCCTCTGTCCTCTTCAGGTTCCTGGTAAATACGAGCGTCCTGCGCTAAGGCAGTTTCCCAACATTTGCTCGCCTATCCAAGTAATGATGCCAGCCGATACTGTAAATTGGATGACTGCAAACTTTCTTTTTACTTCTAGACTTGGTTTTAATTTGTTCTTTCCTTGAATAGCATAGGAGAATCTCCCAAGTGATGATTTGCCAGATAAGCAATGGCCCACTGTTGTTCCCCGAGTTCAGCATGGTGGTTGCAGTCTGTTCATAGACATGCTTTTAAACACTGCTTTTTTTCTTCATCATTTTTTTTCTCCTGCTCTTAAAGACCCTTCTGGATATCAGTATTCTCTAGGTAGCTGACATGGAACTTAACTGTAAGAGCATCTGCAGTTTACCTCGGAAACAGCGTGGGGATTTTTTTACATTGTTGGCTCAGGGTGAGCTGATTTGTGCCTAACTATACCTAGTCCTACAGACAAGCCCTTAGTTCTGCATCTCTACCACAAGCTGTTCTAAACACAGGTCCGTTGTGAAGGGTGGTTGTACACAATAGCATAATATGGTAGCATAATTGTACAGCTGTAGATAAGATAGTGTAATCACTGTCTTGGCTGTGACCACCACATAGTCACGTTCACGGAATATACCCATATGGTATATATCAGGAGCTTTCATGCGCATCTTGGGATTCTTACAAAACGGGGAATGGTCAAAGTCAAAAGAACTTTGTTAAAGGAGAGCTGATTTCCAGAGTCCATTTAGGTTAAATATTTAAGTTTCAGAATAACACACCAGACTACATCTAAACAGTGAATTCACCACGCTCCATGTGATTACAGATGTGGCATTATTCGTTAGAATATTAACTTGATAACTTGGTTACACAGTCCTCTTTTCCATACATCTCCTTGAGAAGATGGAGAATTCCTTTATCTTTAAGTGAAGACTTGGAGCTGGCATGAAACTGTCGATCACTGCGCCAACATCTCGTTCCTGAGTGGTAGTGATCAGGCTGGAGTGCCTCACCTCGAATATCATTTTTTTTTCTGACTGCGTTGTTTTGAGTTTGTCTGGGCTGAATTTAATCTGCCCCTTAATTCCCCAGCCATTCTGCTTCATTTAGCTGGGTGCATCTCACTTCTCTTCTGGCCGGTTTGCACTGCTTACCTTCGTGTCTGAGTGCTGCTCTGTAGTCCTGGGTTGCAGAACCGATGATCTGTATGGTCCTCACAGGGGAAACTTGGAGGTAAAAAGTAAGTCAACTTTCAGGGTCCCAGTATTCACAAGCTTGGGAATGGCAGAATTAAAACCCCCAGTTATCAATGAACGAATAGGTAGTTAACCGGTACTTCGCTTCACACTTTTCCCTTCAGAATGTTTTAGTCAATGTGCGCAGTCTGCATCCTGCACTGAGCATATGTGTTTTTGTAGCTCTGTTATTTTCAGGGAGTGGTAGTTGTTGTAATACCTCAGAATTCATGCGTGTAAAGCAGTCAGATGTTCTTCATCTTGAGTAAGACAGCTGCTGTCAGTTTTGGTTACCTTTGGGGAAACAAGCTATACTTTTGAGTCCAAAGCACAGATGTAGGTGAGCTACTGCCACCTTTTTTGAGTTTGTTCTGAATGCCTTTAGAGAATGACCTCCTTTTCCAGTCAGGTCTGTCCAGCTACAGAGGTGAGCTCCAGGAAAGGTTGGAGTAGAACAAAGTGAAATTTTAGCTGTAGTGACACTGAAATTTGCTGGAAACCATTACCTACATTGTACACCTTCCAAATTTCAGAACAGGTGACGAGCTGTAGACAATAGCCTCATTCACATAAGTCTTGGGTACTGGAAGGTAGGTTCTTTGAAAAGATAGCGTGTAGTCATCCGAGAAGTTTGTATCACAGTCCAAGCACACAAAGTGACTTAATTACAGTTGCACAGCAGCCTGGCATTTCCTTCTTTGAGTGCTAGGTTTAAAACCTGGATATTTCAGTGCCTGGATTTTTAATACGTCTTTATGATATTGTTGCTAGACATTATACAAACAATATGCAGTGGGTAGGCTGAAAGCTTTAATACTACAGAGAGGGCAAGCCTGGAAAGTAGAACAAGCGGGATAATCAGGGTGGAGATGATCACAACTGTTACGTTCCTGGTCATTGTGTCTTGGGTTTCTTAAGAAGCACTCTGCTCTTTGGTCCTCACTGTTTTCTGTAAACATCAGCCTACATCTTTCTGTATTATGCACTCTCATTATACATAGGTTTTTATCCATATTTTTAAGTGTTGGCCAAAAGGTCAGCTTGTTTGAATTTGATAATTTTCTGGTGGTTACACTTGCGATGTGTATTGTGCCAGTGCCTTCTTATTCGGCTTAAAAATCCACGTTCAGACTTCTTTCAAACTGTTATTTTCTGCTTCCAGGGATAATTAATTTTCATGCTGAAACGAATGTTGCAAATGCAGGTGTGTGGGATAAACCAGTAGTTCTTTGCTGGCTGACACTTCTTAATCTTCAAACAGGCTTAAATGTTCTTCCCCTCCCTTTATAGCTGCTTCCAATCCTTTCTTTTTTAAAGCTGTTTTCAGCTGTGAGCTGATGAGTAAAGACTAATAGAGTGAATTTTTGGGTGCTTAGTTATTTGAACTGTCCTGTTTATGACACAGACTATATTAGACACGCATTCAAATGCTGATTTTTGTTTGGCTTAAGTGATTTTGTGTTTTTTTGTTTGTTTTAAACTTACGATTTAACTTCATTATCAGCTTTTACTCCCTCCAATGTAGAACAAGCCAGTGTCTGGAAACTTAAAGCAAATAAACTCCATTCTTTTCATTATGCTCTCTTGACTAGAAACCAGAAAGCTGCAATTCATGATTTTAACAAGTAATTGTGTCACAGACCAATATTAAATCTGACTGTGCGTTTATGCCTGTGAAGATGAGTGATGTTCTGCCACTCTGTATTTAAGTCAGCTGCTACTATCATTAAAAATAACACCTGGCTATTTCCAGCTTAAACTAGAAAAATGTAGCAGCAGAGCCGCGGGGAGTATGAATTCTGAGAAGGGGGAAGCAAAGGAGCTGCCCCGGATTCTGCCCTGCTCGGTACCTTGCAGGAGGGCAGCTTGCTTAGGCAGCAGGCTCCTGGATGTGCTGAGGCCTGAGGACTGCGAGCAGTTCTGTGAAGAGCTGTGAGAAGAGCAGCCAGTGGCCTTGAATACTTCCCTTCTTGCTCATGTGTATTTGGGTGAGGTATCCTTTGTCATTCTTTAAATTTTCGTCACCCTTTAAATGACTTCTCTAATCTTTTTAAACAGCTGGTAGAGAGGAATTGTTTGAGGGTTCTTCAGCAGCTTTTCTGTCAGGGGGAAAAAAACAAAAGGCACTCCTGTGGTTTATTTATCACCCAGGATCAGAGTCCTGCAGTCGCATGCCCATGTTTTACTTCATCAGCTGAAGCATATGCCATATATTCTACATTAGTTACGATTATGTTTGTGTGAAACAAGCAAGTAGTTAGCTTTTTAAAGGATTTCTGTCTTGAAGTTGCTGGTTTATTTTTTGGCTAGCATTTTGCTGAATTTATGTAGAGAGGGAAGAGACAGATGAGTAAGAATACATCTGTTTTTCCATAAAAACTATGTTTACTACAGATTTAATATGAAACTGGCAGCAGACTGTGGTGCTGAATTTGTGTTGAAGCAGGTCAGTCTGATGTAGGGACAGGTGTGGTGGTTGTACTTCCAGTTAGCCACCAGTTTTCCCAAACTGGTGCAGAATTGTAGCTGCACGCCTTCTGTGCGTGCTGCATTGCCATTGTCCTCTGAGGGTAGCATCGGTCCCCGGTCCTTAAATAGTGCTTAAATCTGTGAAATGCCAAGAGACTAATCCACCCTGTGGAGAGGTAGGCACTATCACATCTTTATATTTGGAAACTGGGGCACAGAAGTGGTGATACGCTGGAGTTACACCGGAAACCTGTGGCAGAGCCAGAGACTAGGAGTCACGGTTGTAATTCAAGACTAATCCTTTCCAGTGGGCATGGAACGCATCACTCTGAACCAAGCTGGGTACAATTGTTTCTATGTAAAGTCTTGGGAATTTGCTTCTTGGGAACACGTTTTTTTTCCTAAGCCACCTGTAAAATGAAAAGCTACAGCAGCTGACTCCAGGAAAGTATGGGTTCTACTTCGGGTATTTTTTAGGAAAGTTTGGGATGTAGCTTCAGGAAAGCACTACTGAAACTGACTGTAAACAAGAAGAAGCAAAGCTGGAGGTAGTGCAGCAGGAGGAATGTGAGCAGCATAAAGCCCTTACGCTTAGAGATTTTACAGAGCAATGCTGGGGAATGTTTTTTAACATTTTACTTAAATTCTGAAATATTAGTTAAGCTCCGTTTTGTAAAATGAAACTTCACGGGGTCTTACCTTCTTAGTAAGAAATGGGTGATAGCAGGGGAACAATGATGAGCTGACTTCTATCAGCCCGTGGCAATTATCGAGCTTAGTTCTGCTTTCAGGAATATTTTCAGATGAAATGTTTGCCGGTTAGAGAATAGCTGATCTTGATTGCTAAGCTAAGAAGGAAAGTCAGTGTTTTTCTGCTGCTGATGCCGGGGGGGAAGCCCTTTCCTTGAATGAAGTGCTTCAGCTGCGCTCCGAACGGCACAGCCCATATGCCTCTGCTGAGTTTCCAGTTATTCCAGTCTGCCCCTTGGATTCAGCAGAGCTGTAGCTTTCAGAAGCGGGCGCTTTCTGAAGTTACGCAGAGAACTTTCTGCTCCCTTTTTGTGAAAAGCCTCCCTTCTTTTGTGTAGATGTGAAGCGTCACATGCTTAACAACAAGGTAAAAATAGGTCTGGTGTTACTGTAAGCAGGAGGAACTTGCCGGTGTTTGTGTAGCCTCTGTCTCACTTCTTCCCCAACGTTTTACACTCTGCTGAAACAAATAGCTTTGCCACAAATTTTACTCTTCTGACTGTAGTACCTAAGGGTGCAAGAAGAGCATACAAGAACGAGTGCTACCTCGTCTTGTGCTTCTGACTTCAGTAGGTAAATTACTTGTTCTGTGGTTGAAATGCTCAGTGGTGTATCATGTGCTCCTAGCCTTATCTGTATTTTGAACTGCTTTGTTTAGCACAATCAGGTTTTTTATACTTAAGTGTTTGGGGCCAGACAAAACTTCAGTCCTGTATTTTATTGAAATCACTGCTTGCTTGTTCTCCAGACAAGCTTGTTTCAAAAGGGTAACTCTCTGTGGACATATATTTCGAGTCTGGATGACCGGAGTATTAAAACTCATATGTTTCAGCTTGTAAATTATTCTTAATATTACTGAAGTCTTTCTGTTCCCTGCCCCCACCCCCACTGGGACTTCTTAAATATTTTTCTTACATTTGCAATCCTACTTACTTGCTTTTCCATCTTGAATTATAGATATATTCTGTGTTTTTTTCCTGCTGTGTTAAAATACCTTATTTGTCCACTGTTTTTTATCTGTTTTTTATCTTCTTGTTTCTCTGAAGATAGTAATGCCTTTAGAAAAGCTCTCTAGGCTATAGGACATCCCTTCGACAGTCCACTTTTATGTTGGTCTTTTCTTGCCCTTCCTCATCTTCATACTACTCATTTTTATAATTTTGATAAACTGCATGAAGAGCCTTTTCATAGTTCTTAGTCCCCATGGTAGTTTTCCATAGGATCCAATCTTCTTCTCCAATTAAATCAAATAATCCAGTAATAACTACACAACTACATTAAAATGTAAACACTCGTCTCTCTGCTTATTCTGTTGCTACAATTTACTTTAAGGGAGAGGAGATCCAGTGGAACTTTTTGCTTCCAGGTATCGGAAACAAGTGACTGATCATTCTTGTAATTGGAAAGGCAATAGATGAGAAGGAAGCCTGGTTAACGGGACTTCTTGTATTTGCTAAGTGCGGGGGGGTGGAGACCCTGAAAATTAAAAAAAAAAAAGCTTTCAATCTGAATGTTCTTTTACATTTCTTTGCCTTTACATGGGTGATATAAATCTAATGTAGCAGATCCCCTGAACAATATATGGACTTACGTGATATTTCGTTGCAGAAATAAGGAAGTCACAGGGACCCCCCCGGTAATAACTGGGGAGTGCTATATGGGAGAGGAATGCACTGTAAAGGGATTTACTGTGATGTGGAAAGAGCTGTTGTCCACACTTGTAAATAACAGCAGTAGCACTGTGCTGTTGCTTATGAAAACTGGTACAGTGCAGTTTTGCAGTGTACTCTCATTCCAGTGCAAAATTCAAATCTGGTTAACTGGAAAGGTGATGAAAATCAGCATGTGTAGGAGGGCGAAACGATGAGGATCTAAGGTGTTTTTAGAACCTATGGACTTCTACACATTGAGGTAGTGTTCTCCTCTCTGTGTTTGCAAGAGCAAGGCGTTCAAGTTCCAAGTAATGTATTTTTCTTCTCATTTTGTGTTGGCTTATGTTTACTAAATTTTTATCAAGTGCAGAATTTGTCAATGTAAAGGATATACCTCAGGCTCTTCCCAGGCAAAGCCGTTACCTGCCTGGTCCAAATGTGCATATTTCCAACATGATAGGGATGCCTGGGTTTCTTAAATGTCTGAGAATGTAATGGAAAGTTCTCATTTTAACGGCATGTATAGACTTGTAGTAAAATAACTTGTGTGTGACTGTTAGTATGTGAGAGAGGGACTGAAGATTTTCCCTTTCTTGTGACTTCTGGATGCCTTGACAAGTGCAGATTTATAGAAGTTCCTTAAAGCCATTTTTAGATTCAAAAGAGAGCAGGGAAGAGGGAAGGTATCTGTTACATTCTTCAACCGAAAGCATAAATTTCATTTTGAAAGACACCATCCAATCAAGTAACCTGTGTAGTGTTTAAACAAATTAATACTGAGTTTCTGTGATTCATCACCACAATCTTGATGCTAGACAAGGCATCCTCCATTCGAAGTTTCTGTTTTCATTCCCTCTGTAATGGGGAGGGAGGGAACTGGTTTCTGCATCTCAGTGATTCAGAATTTTAAAGGCATAATTGTCTTAAATGTAAAATTTAAAATAAAAAATGCAGATACTTTGCCTGGTTCCAACACTTGTCAGCTTTCTTGTCTACTCTAATCTATACAAGATGTATCCCTGCTGGAGGTAGTAGGGGAAAAAAATTGAATTTCTGGTGGTGTTTTTTTGTTGTTGTCATCATTGTTCTGAATTTTAGTATTAGATGTTATGCACATAGTGCTTCCTGTGTCATGAAGACTAATCAGTAGCTTTCTCAATTCTAGCTTAAGGCTTCTCTAGCTAAGACTTAATCCTTCAAAGTCTTGGTCAGAAACTGGTTAGACTTATCCCACTTCAGGCTCTGTGTCCTCCTGTCCTCTCTGTCCCTCCTCCAGCAGGGTTGTATTGACAGGAACAAAAAGTAGCGATATTTATTTGGAAAAGCATAGTCCTCGTAACTGTTTACCTTTACAGCCAGTTTTGGGAGTTGTCGCCTTTTACAAAGATGTTTCTGATACTGATCTGTTGGTTCTAATAGTTGTTATTGTACGTTCTTCTGTATTTGTATATGGAAAAAACTGTTAAAATTTTTGCTGGACATAAAGTGAGAATGACTGTTGAATTCATTAGTGTTCCTTCTCTGAACAGGTTTTTTGTTTTTTTTTAAGGAACTTAGTGACTTAGCCCGTGATCCTCCAGCGCAGTGTTCAGCAGGTCCCGTTGGAGATGACAGTAAGTAATCTTAAGGTTTATGTTTTGCTCTGCTAACTCAAAGCATACCATGCCTAGATAATAATGCGGAGTTTTTCTTTTGTAGTGTTTCATTGGCAAGCCACAATTATGGGACCTGTAAGTATTCTAATTCTTGTGATGTAATATTGAACTTGTAGTTCTTATTCAGGAAGAACTTGTGTTTTTTTGTTTTGCTTTGCTTTTTTTTTTCTCAACTCCCATTATCAGCCTTTAGCTCTAGAGGTACTCCTTACTGTAACATGAAATGAAGGAGGAAAAAAAAACGGATCTGACGATTATTTTATTGCTGGGATGTTTTACCAGGACATGTATTTGAACTGAAATAATCTCTAGAACAATGTAAGCTGTTATCATTTTATCTAGAAACTTTGTGTTTAACTGCTTCTGCAGTTTGAATCTAGCATGGACTTTGTTTGTAGTAGGAGCTCATCCTGGTTTTAGTAATTACTTGGGATGCTTTTGTGCAGATCTTGGAGCAGATGAGGGAATCCTTATTTGATCTAGTGTCACATACTGAGATCTTGAGTGCTTTTAGGAGTAGCGGGTGAAAGTCACTGAAATGTGAGGTTCCAGTTATGACTGAGGAGAAGAGTGTGTGTTAAATGTATAGCACATATCTGAAACGTGAAGGAGACTATTTCCTTGTTAAAGAAGGCAAATGTTTCTGTTTGTTTTTAGTAAAGACAAACACTTCACATCTGGAGTTCTCAGGGCTGGTTATTTATGTTTAGAAAACAAAGCGTTTTGTAACTAGAGAAGACCAATATAGGATGCCAGTAGGCCTGGAGCCCCTAAGTGATGCTTCTGGTGAGGCTACAGAGCAGGAATTAAATAGCAGTGATGCGGCATTGCCCTCACTCTATATATAGCTACAAGTGTGGTTTAAGCAGATCACCACTGAAAGTTTGTGTATTAGAGGTTCACCTGACAGGAAAAATGGCTTTCCATTCCCAAGTCCCTGGTCCTCGTCGATTGTAACTAGGTGCCTCAAAGATAAAATCATTTAACAGCTGTATTCATGTTTGAAGAACAAGGTATGTTCTGCACTATACTGAGTTTGATTTTATGTGTCTGTGTGGTCATAAGGTATTAAACATCAGTTGAATTTAAAAATGGGATTATTATTTTTAGCTTCTTGTGATTCAACAATGTCCAGCTCCTTTCTTTCCCCGTGTGCTTTTGTGGTGCCAGTCAAAAAGGTCTGCTTTCCTGTTTCAAATTGGGCGTTGGAAATAACCTGACTGTGTGGTGTTAGTAGCTCTAGGGCTCCTGTGGTGTTGCTTAGTGCCTTTAATAAAAGAGACGGGTTGCAGTACCAATCATTTAGCCTTCCCCTTCTGCAATATGATATTATACAGGCTATGATCTCCTTAGTAAGATGAAAGGGTGCTTGCATTAGTTTGTTATCTTCAGCTTTAACAGATTCTGGGAGGAGTTTGCTTCTGCGATTGCTAAAGTGTATCCTCGCGTAATATTCCTTGACCACCTACAAGAAGTTACATCCTTATTGCTAGGCTTCCCATAGAGATTGGGTAGGGTATGCCCTATGTGTTTTCAGGTTTGAGTCTCTTGTCTTGTGTTGCAGAATTTCCTTTGCTGACATTTAGCTAAGAAAGATGTATTTTTTTGCTTACATTGGTGAGATGTTCTTACAGTGAATATGAAGATGCAATTTACAAATACTTCACAAGTGTACTCTGTGTCTCAAATTCATTTTTCATAGCCATGAGCCTGGAATTAAGTGTTACAGTCTTCAGGTTAAACAACAAAATCGTTAGTTTCATTTTGGAATTCTAGTTGTAGTTTTAAGTAAAAACTCCTTACATCTTTCTTCTTGTAACTAGTAACTTAGTCCATATTTAGTTACTCCATTTATCCCCTGCTTCCCATCAGCTTTTTCTGAAAATCCAAATGTTATTTTACTGCTAATAGTTAAAGCCTGAATGAATTATCCCTGTAACTGTTTCCTTGGAGCAGGGGAATGTACAGTACTCTCCTATACCTGATTATGGTGAATTTCTATTAGAGAAAGGGAGGAAGAATTCACTTCAACCTTGATATGTTTTCTTTGTCCCACCCCAAGGAACAAGGAGTAAGCTGTGTATTGGTAGTTGTTTTGGAGGACTTAGCTACACCTAAGCCAAGGATAGAACTTACGGGAGGCCCTTGGCCACTGTAAAGTTCCGTTGTTGTAACAAATTAGCTCCAAACACAGAATTTCAAGTTTGTGAACTTGTTAGACAGGGCTTCCACTCCGTTACCATTACTTCTTGAAGCCATCTCAGAGAAGCTTGGATGCTTTTGCCAAATTGTCCTGTTTGGATTGGTAGAGAAGTTTTCTTTGAAGCATCAACTCCAGAGGTCCATCCAGAAAGTGACCTGTGTTCAGTATCACTTACCTGAGGAAGCAGTAACTGAATTTTACCTGTGTCTGTTACATTGGTGGAATGAGCAGTTTGGTCATTTAAACAAGTTTATTTATTTAAAAACAACATCTTCAGTGAAATTTGTCCTAAAGATCATAATAGGAGAATTATTTGTTTGCTTTGGCAGAATGACAGTCCATATCAGGGTGGTGTATTCTTCTTGACAATTCACTTTCCTACAGACTACCCTTTCAAACCACCTAAGGTAAGTATTGCTTTCTAATTTGTGATACTAGCACTCTTAAAGGAACCAAATACAGGATTGAAAATGCCAGCATCTGTGTTCTAATATTGTCAAGGTCTCTCTTCTTTAATGCGTTCTTCCAGTATCCTACATGCCTATGTCCCTCTCTGTCGCAAAAATGAGTGTGTTGGCATATATTTTTAGGAGCAACTTCATATACACGAATTCTGAATGTCTTGAAATGACGTTTGTTTTTATTTCTGTTTTTCTTGATTGTTAGGAAAACTCACTAGATATGTGTTGTTACAACAGAATTCTTGCTAAGGGGGCTGTCAGGTCTTACAGTACAGCTGTGTGGGTTGTTCTGTAAGAATGTGACCCTATGGACAGCAATTAACTTGCTGAGTGCCTGAAATCAGTGATGATGCTATCTGTTGGAATTCAGCAGTAGTTACAAAATAACACTAGGCACCTGGTAAAACTACAAAAAAGCATGTCTTCCAAATTTCAGTCAATGTGAAGGTGCACGCTGGGAGTAACCATGATGTTTTGAGATTCTTTAGCCCTGTGGTGGCTGTGTTGCCATGGTTCAAACACTTGTGTTAAGTGTCTTCATCATGGTGCAGGCACCTGTGATTAAAACACAGTTTCCTACTTGCCCTCTCTCTGTTTGAAGTAGAATGCCTGGTAGTTGGAAATTGAGAGGTTGTGGCTTGGGTGCTTTTTCCATGAATCTGTGATGGAGTTGAACTGCTTAATTCTTTTCTTTTAGAGCAAATTGAGTTGACTAATAGCTTGACTGAAAAGGAAGGGTGACATCATTGTTGCTATAAACTGAAACACACTCTTAGTATCTTCTCTTTGTTGCAGGTTGCATTTACAACAAGAATCTATCATCCAAATATTAACAGTAATGGCAGCATTTGTCTCGATATTCTAAGATCACAGTGGTCTCCTGCTTTAACTATTTCTAAAGGTAATTTTGTGAAGGAGAAATGTTTCCATCTGGGGTTGAATACTGTGCTTTTAGCTTTGATTGTCTTGAGTTCCTGCCCATCTCTTGAATTTTCCCTTACTCAATATAGCCTGTGTTTTTGCCAATTTGATAATGATATCTTACGGCATTTTTAAATGGAGGTTTGTTTTTTCAAATACCTTCTGCTACATGGCTGTAGCAGCCAACCTTATCTGGCTGCTTATTTGCTCCAATATTCTTAGCAGAGCATGCTAGCTTGGTCCCAGAGTAAACTGCCAGCATTTGGATTGAAGCAGGCCTGCGAAAATAGCTACGGTTGAGAAATTGCTTGTTTTTGCTGTTCTCCATGTAAAAATACACCTGCATATCAATTTAAAGATGACTTCAGTTTTTAATAATGAAGTCTTCATAGCTTTTTGGACTGAGTCTGTCTAGAATTACATGCTGAGTTATATTGGCACATATCTGGTAAACAAAAGAAAATGGTTGTTGATATATGTTGCTTTCTGCTGCTGTGCACTGACAGTGTATTACATTAACTTCATGAACTAAACTTACAGATTATTTACTTCAGAATAACAAGCTTTGTCACTTTCTTCATTTTAGTATAGTAAATAACATTTAATTCTCAAATATTTTCACGATGATCAAATTTTGTTTTTCCTCAAAGCTGCTGGTCACTGTGGCTTCAAAAAGATCCATCAAAGTGCTGCTTTGTTTATAGAACTTGTAATTCCTGTCTGTGTGAGGAGTAGGTTTGTGATCTGAATGTGGATCCCCTACATTTTAATGTTGTAACTATTGTTTTTCTTTCAAAGCTGTTGTGAGAGTAGAGGATGCAGACTTTACAGCTGCCTGCAGCAGTGTTACTCCTTTATTTACAACATATACGTAGCTTTATCAATGCAGATCAGGGTATACCATCTTACATACTACAGAGAAAAATGAGATTATCAGCCTGATAATAAATAAATTAACGCTAGTTTTAGTATTTAAAAACATGGAATATGCTGGTCATCAGAATACCTAATAATATGCTTTAGTTGGCTGCTACGTTGCATCACAGTGTAGGAGACGAACAATAGTGCTATTCTCATGTATGCTTACTGAAAGTTGTGAGTAGTGGGAAATAAGAAACAAATAGTTCTTATGAACATTTAAGTTATTCTGCATTTTTTTATTATTTTCTTTTTACTTGGAGCAGGCTGCAACTTTATTTTGGCCATGTATTGGGAGTTAGGTTATTTGGGCTCTCTGGTGTGCTGACATTGTGCTAATGCAAAGAACTGTGCTCCATTGTTTCCAAGATTGTTGCTCCTGTTTTGCTATTGAGAATTTTTTTTTTTTTACAGTTCTCTTATCCATTTGTTCACTGTTATGTGATCCAAATCCAGATGACCCTCTAGTGCCAGAGATTGCACGTATCTATAAAACAGACAGAGACAAGTAAGTATGGAGTTGCGTAAGACCAGTATTTTAACAAACTTCATCAAGAGTGCTTTGTCAGACGGCGACTGTATTGAGTGAGCCTTTTGTGAAAATCTGGGATGGAGAGAACTTGTGTGTCAGAGGAGTACCTGTTCTTGGTAGTGCATAATTTAAAAACAATGGGGCTTAGTATCTTTGAAGTTGAGGGGGAAGGAAACTTCATCTTTTTCTCACAAGTAGTCTGTCAATATTTGAAAGTATGTGTTGCCCATTTATTGGCTTATTATGCATAAATATATACATAATATATAAATATATACATATATACATAAATAATACATAATATATATGCATAGGATATATTTAGATATTCAGTTTGAAGAAAAGACAGCTTTGTTTTTTTTGTTTTGTTTTTTTTAGAATCAGCTTGGTTTTTAATTTTGGAGCTCCCCTTGAAAAAGGCTTCGTAACTTTTTTTCCTATCTGTGTTGAAACAACTGTTTTTATTCCTTACATGTTTTTAACATTTTGCACAGATAGAATTATATGAAGTAGCCTTTGTTTGTTTTATATATATATATATATTAACACTAAATATACTTGTCCAATTAGGTACAATAGGTTAGCAAGAGAGTGGACAGAGAAATACGCTATGCTGTAGGGTAAGAATATCTGCACATTATAGTGCATTTAACAAAATGGAGACTTGTCAGCACTTGAGTGCTGCATGCTTTAAGGCACTGGATTAACTAACAGATAATGGATGTACCAGTTACTGAAATTGAGTATTTAACAAATTGATCTGTGGTTAGTGTGAAATGTATTGGCTAGTCACTATTTCTCACAGATACTGCTCTTGCATGGCAAGAAAAAAAAAATAGTATGAAATAATTATCAAGTTTGAGCCAGCTTGTCAACTTGTTCTGGTAAGTATTTACCCAGATTTTACCAGAATTTCATTAAAAGCGATGCCCTGGAAACAGTACTCTGTAATCAGACCTCATGCATAGGCATGCATGAATTTGGACAATCCAAATTACAACTTTTTATTATTCAGCAGTGTCTGTCTTCTACATCTTCTAAGCTAGGAAAATGTACGGGGATTATGTTCTGCTTGTATAGTTGAAAATTAACTTCTTACTGACAAGCATGGAGTTAAGTATAAACTAATTCAGCTCAATCCCTGTGGAAGTAGTGTACTTAAAGATACTATCTTATTATCCTTTTTTAAAATCGTTTCAGTGGTATGTTCATGTGGAAGGAGAATATTAAGTATGAGGAAAGTTTACTGTTGTCTTACTTTAAAATGAGAATTTTGACATAAATTCTGTATCCAATGATGATATTAACCAAGTAATCTTTACTTATGGCATGTGATCCCCTGTAATCTTTATCTAAGAACAATATTTAAACAAAACACTCCCCTTGTCCCTCCTATTCCAAGTGGTCTCTGTTCCTTCCCCTTGAGTAGTTTTTCACAGCAGACTTCTAGCAAATCTGCTTGTTTTGAATTTGAACTGTTTCAAATAAATTTAAGAACATCCTGGTTAGTCTAGGGAGGGATTTGTTCAAGTTTTTTCAGTTTAAGTGTATGCTATTATAGAAAGACTTCTCTCAGTGTGAAGAGAATAGGGAGATGTGGATAAAGCAATACTTGATCATTAACCTTTTAGGAAATTGTTATTTTCATGCTGGCACTAACTCAGTTCCTGTTGTTCTTTGCAGGTACAACAGAATATCTCGGGAATGGACTCAGAAGTATGCCATGTGATGCTACCTTAAAGTCAGAATAACCTGCATTATAGCTGGAATAAACTTTAAATTACTGTTCCTTTTTTGATTTTCTTATCCGGCTGCTCCCCTATCAGACCTCATCTTTTTTATTTTTTTGTTTACCTCCTTCCATTCATGCACATGCTCATCTGAGAAGACTTTAGTTCTTCCAGCTTTGGACAATAACTGCTTTTAGAATCTGTAAAGTAGTTACACAAGAACAATTGCCCAAGATTCAGAATTTTTTTTTTAATGGAGCATGTGTATTATGTGGCCAATGTCTTCATTCTAACTTGGTTATGAGATTAAAAAACAAACATTCCTCACTGCTCTAACAGATACTGAAGATATCACCTGAGAGGGGGGAGGGGAGATGGATGTTCAGTTTTCTCCCATCAAAGAAGTAACATTGCTGTAGCAACATCCATCTTGTTCCAAACCTTCCAATGTTAGAGAACTGAGGTTTTATTATATACTTTTGCTCATAACTGATGTGTCTGGAGAATTGGTACTGAATCTATAGCATCAGCAGAACAGAAAATGTGATGTATCTTATGCATGTCAATAAAGGAATGACCAGTTCTTGTTTTACAGAGAATGGAAATTGGAAGTCAAACATCCCTTGTATTCCAAAATAGGGTCTAAGAACATTTTTGTAATTCATTTAAATTTTGTTAGGAGGCTTGGAGCTATTAGTTAATCTGTCTTCCAAAACACTGTTTAATATAGCACTGAATAAATGATGCAAGTTGTCAATGGATGAGTGATCAACTAATAGCTCTACTAGTAATTGATTTATTTTCTTCAATAAAGTTGCATAAACCAATGAGTTAGCTGCCTGGATTAATCAATATGGGAAACAAAATCTTTTGTAAAAGCAAAGCTGGTTTTTGTATATACTGTTGGGATTTGCCTCATTGTTTAACATCAAATAATGATATGAAGTTCGATAGAGTGAATCTTTTGCCATTTTCAGTTATAATGCTCAGTCTGTTGCAGGTTGACACATTGTTCGGCCTGATGTATGCAGAATTAATAAGCTAACATAGTAGTGTAGCCTTAGTAGTGTGCTACACATGGTGCTGGGAGCCCAGCGTTCAAGGATGGACTGGGGACCCAGCAGATCTGAAGTGGTGTATTGTGGAGACGCTTCCTGATGCACCTGTGTTTGTTGACTGAGAACCTTTTTCTTCACCTTGTACACTTGACAGCTGAAAGATCTCAATGTGGGAGTAATGATGAGGCAAAAAAAATATAAAATAAAGTACTGTTTTGATGTGGGAATTGTCATGAGGCTGTGTTGAAGTGACTTTACTATGTGGGATGTTCGTTACCGTTGAAAAGGACTTGTTCAGCCATGCTGCCATTTACATTAATGACTATTTTAATGCAACAGACACTTTCCTCATGTCAGGTGACTAAACGTGAATAAAGACTCATTGCTATTGGATTTTTGTTCTACAAGAAACATTGTCTTGTGCCATTAGTTTATCTTTGCAGCAACAAGGGCATTATTAAACATCCAGCTCTCCTTTTTCCTGCCCTCTTCCTTCATATTTTTCCTTGTTTGATTTTTTTGGTCTCCATTCTTAACATCCATAGCTTCATTTTCTCTAGTCTTGTACTATCAGTTTATTGTGCATCTGTGACTTCGCACTGGCACCACTTTTGCACTGCTTATAGTTATGTACATTCTGATTCCTTGTCCCCACATGGATGTGGAAAGCTAGATGTAAAATAAATGTTAAACCTTAATTTTTATAAAAATTTGCATATGTAGTTTGGACATGGTTTGTTCTGGTTTTAAAATATGAAAGTGAACTTTAAAAAGTCCAGTTGGCTTGAAATTAAGAAACCTGGTCTGTCTTTAACAGTGCATGCCTCACTGAAATGGCGTGTTCATAGATTTGTTAACGAAGCTGCAGTTCGTGCAGCATTTCTGCCTTGCTAACCAAAGGTTTTTACTTGCACCATTTTGCTGAAATTGGATGTACAGCTGCCAATAACATTACAATTGAGGTAAAGGCTTATATTTGTAAGCTGGCAAACACCTTGCTCTTACCTTTTTGGTGATTGTGTTAATTTAATGCTTATTGTTTTGTCTTGGAGCCATGGCCACAGAAATCACCTATGTGGTCAACTAGGAAGATCTTTTGTGAGATGTAAGGCACCAGACTTTGTAAAACTCCAGGGGGTGTGGATGAGGGAGGGTCAGGGAAGGAGAAGATAGTAAAATATTACATGGGAGACGGAAATGTTGTTTGGACCACTGTGTATTTCTCTTGTATATCTGTGATGATGCTTCTGTGATAATTTTCTGTAATTGGAAAGCATGTATTTTGATGAAAGAACAATGGGTGAATTGTAGATGTTACATATGCGTGCCAGAGGTCATGCTGAGACTTAAATCTTACGTTTGTGGGGTGGGATATAAGAAGTGTTCTGTCCTTGAAGCGGTCTCGGGTAGTGTCTCAGGCAGGCTTCCTGTGGAAGTTGTATTTGGGCTCACTCCTGGTGGAGGGGGCTTGAGAGGAGGAGCTGGTTAGTGTAAGCCTGTAAGGAGATGAAAGAATTTAAAAAATTCTGCCAAAACAAAAAGGTTAATTAGTGATTACCTCAATGAGTAATCTACCTACCAAAAGTCTAGAAAGTACACGGAAGGTATTGATTGTAGTGAAACATATGGAGGAACAAAAAGACAATTTGAACTTGTGAAAACTGAAGGTTTTGGAAGGCATTGAAGTGAGTTGTCCTGTCCAGCTCTTTATTAAAAGACTTATTTTAGGATGATAAATAGCTTCAGAAAATAGCTTCAGAACACAGGAGCCAGGTCCATCCTAAAGTCTTGAAATGAAAATGTTATTTTTTTAATGGCTTTTATTTGAGGGTATTTATAGAAAACAAGAGTCAAGCCAAGGTACTTAAATTTAAAAGCATGTAACAAGGAAAGAATCTTGCACATCAGTGTTTTGGGATTTTTTTTTTTAACGTTTCTTGCTATGTTTAAATGGAGTTTGAACTTGACAACGCTGAAGATTTCTTGCTGTGTTTATAGGTGTCAAAAATTAAGTGCCCTTTTTTGTAGTTTTATCCATGAAGACTAGGCAAAGAGAACTGTCTCCTTTAGTGAGTTAAGTGAAGCAAATCGGCACAAGAACAACAGAGTGAGAGAAATAATCCATGATCAGTATGGAATTCTAAGGTATAAAGGTTTCACTAGAACATAGACTATACTGTAATCCCCTAAAGCCTGAACACTCCCATCCCCAAAACAAAACCAAAACCAAAAACCATGCTGCTGGTAGGAGTAGTCCGCTTGTTTTGTGCTCTTCAGTTCTCGCTGTAAGTGGAAGGATGCTATTTTACCCCAGTGCCTTCAACATAAACCTAAGATAGACAAAATTTGGAGAAGTGTTGGATTCTGAACTCGATAGGTAATTGTTGTATGTTTAAAGGGTAGTTGGAATTGTGGCTAAAGTATTTAGATATAAGGCTGAGGGCTTATATATTGGGAACAGTGCAGGAGCGATGCAGAGAAAGCATGGTAAAGCAGGAAACAAAACCGCATAAATGTAAAGAGAAGGTACAGAAGGTAAAGATGTGCTGCCCGTATTACTGTGAAGTGAAAATGCTTTGCTGTCAGAACTTAACGCAATGTAGTATAAAATCAACTGGCTTCAAAATAACCTGAGATAAGATGGCTGGTAAGTTGTGATTGTAAGCGTCCAAGTTAGCCTGCTGAAGAATACCAGTGCAGACCTGCCTTAGGAAGAACAACTCGGGGCGTAGACAGATGAGCTTTTGCAGGTGTGTATAGAATAGTTTATAAGCTGCTGTCTGATTTATTTATTTATTTCTTCTCTCCCCTGTCCACTGGAAAAGATTGACTGTGAGAATTCAGTGTTGTTTTCAAACAGGGAAGCTTTTTAGCTAATGAGGGGAGGAAGCTTCATCAGGAGACCTATAATGTTGATCAGAGCATGTTTTTCAACAACTGTTTCTGCAAGGATGCTTTTGACTGATCCTTGATCTGTGGTTGTACCTGATTGACTCTGGGGAGCACTGAGTAGGATAGTTCCATCTATGCTGAGGAAAAGAGAAGCTGATGCTTGTTTCTAAATAAAGCCTTTTTTTTTTCTTTGACCAGATAAGCCTCAGCATTTCTTTCCTCACGGTATTTGATTCAAGTATAAAAAGAAACCATGTTCATATAGTCATGAGTCCTGTCTTGTGTTTTAAGGGAATTTTCTGGAATGCAACTTCACTTTTTATGGTATATACGGCCCAGATCTTTTTGCCACCTAAGTCAGGAACTGCAAGATGCAACCTTGTGTGCAGAGCTTAGCGTGAGTCTATAACCCTTTCTTCCTGACAAACTTGTGAAGGTAAATAGCGAAGATGTGTCACAGCTTTGGCATTTAGTTGAGTATGAAGCTGGTAGTGCGAGGAAGGATACTCTTGCTAAAGTACGGTCTACAGAGTCTCCACAATGCTGTTAATCCTCCTCTGATAATGAATGCGGAAAAGTTAAATAACTAATTCACAGATACCTTAGAAGTTGAAAAATCTACTAAGTATAACCGTTATTTTGTTCTTTTTCCTATTGCAAGGTGTGGGATACTTTTATTGGAGCAAGAGGTCCAGATCTCTTCATAAGGTACTAGACATTCTCTGTACTCAAAAGAGCATTGAGGAAAGCATCACTGTTAGCTACTGTAGGAGTTCAGTTGACAACCTTAGTGGAGAGCGAGACAACCTCCAGAACATGGTACTGAGGCATCCTTTTGTAGAATGGGTGAGTTCTGGTTGGAGAATTAAACTCGGTATTTGGGACTGAATGTTGTTCAAATCTTGGTGTCAGTGAGGGAAGCCCCTTAAAGTCTTGCTCCTCTTAAGCATCTGTCTGGTCTAACTGACATGTTTGTGTTTTGTTTTTGTTTTTTGAAGGCTAGAGGACAAACCATATACAAATGCATTATCCAGTTCAATTAAAAACAAGACACAAGTGGGATCCATGATGTTTAGAGGCTTTCTTGCTTCAATGAAGCTATGATCTGAGTAGAAAGTCTTACCACATAAGCTTATAAAAGCAGCCTGACATTATTGTATATTAAGCCATTGTGTGATTCTGCAAGTCTCTTGCTCCATTATGTGTAGTAGAAATAAACACAAGCCCCCCCAAAAGATAGAATGAGTGTGGCTTTCTCGATGATTATTTTGCACAACTATTATGTGTTACTTCTTTAATGTGGTAGTAACCATCATTGTATTTGTTTGAAGGGTTATAAAATCCTTAGGATACAATTATTTCTATATGGTTGGGGGTTCTTAGCTTTGCATAAATAAGGCATTTCCATACACTCAGAAAGTGGAAGTTTTACACTGGTAAGTGCTATAAAAAGCAGGACAAAGTTTCCCATCGTTTGTCTACAAAGAATTTAAATGAAATGTGTAAGCCAATGTGTGTACTTAAGTACATACAATTTATACTAGTATAAGCATCCTTTCACCCCAGTTTTTGTAACATAAACTCTTTTTTGGGCTAATGGTTTGATTGGGAATGAGCTCTAAGCTTGGTAGCAAGATGCTATGGGACAAATGCAGATAAAGAACCTAGCTGATATAAGAGGTAGAACTTGGGTGAATTGTGACCTCTTTCTATTGCCAGCTGTATTAACTGCTCTTATTAATGTGTTTTACAGTTTGAGTTATATTTCATGAGGATATCCCTAAGTCTTGTTTATGCAGTGATTTATGTTTCCTGAGAAGCCATTCCAAATTCATTGAAAGCTACACTTCAAGGTAGGGTCACACAATCACAAGCAATTGAATTAGATGGGAGGTAGGTAGCTGGGTGTTACTTAGGTTTTTTTTTTTTTTCTTTCTTTCTTTTTTTTCCACTCCTACTTCACATGTTCTGCCCCTTAAACTCAGAATTAGTGTTTCAGTGCTAAGGATGTGAATTTTTCATTGTCTTAACTTTTTGTTTATAAATTGGGAAAGAAGTAAAAGCACATTCTGTTTGGTTTAACTATAGATGATGCGAGAAAACTTGAGCTTTAAGAAAATGCAGGTAACCCTGAAACATATTTGTGCATGTAATATTCTTTGAGATACTGATAGATAGTGTAGAAAAATATTCTAGGTTCTCAGAACAAAAACTGATGAAAAGACAGGCTTCTGGAAAGCCATGGACCAGGTACCTTCAAACTTTTGAATGTAAAACTGTTTCAAGGAAATTCAATTTCCTTGAGGCAATTTCCTTGAAACAGCTTTAAAAAAAAAAAACACCTTAGCTGCTCTGTCGTCTGGACCATACGTATGTATCATGCTGTGCTTTACCAAAACAAAAATTAAAAAAACACCAACAAAAAAACAACAAAAAACAGGAAGATGAAAAGAGAAGTTGCCATTAGCTTAAGACAGAACATCTGTAGTTCCCAGAGCAGGAGATCTGATACAGAAATAGGTTGTGGTTGACCAATCCATCCTCCGAACCTTGTTTTCCCTCTCACAGCCACCCTGCAATGTTTGTCTCCACCCTTTAGAAACCTGAACTTCTTTGTGCCCCTGTTTTTTGCACAGTACACCCACCCTGTTGGGGCTTCTTTCTGCTGCCTTCCCTGATCCAGTGGGGAATCTTTTTTCCTGTAACTTAGCTTGGTGATGTTTGGGGCTTTTAAATTCTGAACCAGGATTTTACGCGATTGCTAGAGCGTGTTATGCTTTGTGAAGTACAAAGACATGAAGAAAAGGGGGAAGAGGTAACTGTTAGAATATTACCAGCCATCTTTGGAATCTCTTAAGCTTGCTGCAGTGGTTCTAGTTGGGAGGAAAGCTTTCAAAAGTAATAAACAGGTTAAGCTTTCTGAAGTTCTTAGATGAGTAAAGGTGAAAGAACTGCTGTGTATTAAGATTAGGAATCTAAAGTGCAGATATGCTGGGACGAAGAGTGAGGGGCAAGATCCCAATGTTGTCAGTCTCACTGAATTTGTAAAGAAAAGTTATGTGGCATAGGCTGACACATGTATCATGAATACTTCAGGGTGTGGACAGTGGAGAGGGCAACCAGATGTACCTTCTGAGCCAGCTGCAGCTAGCTGATAAGCTCTTCCAGAAGAGTTCTGCTAGGAGGAAATAGCAGTAATCATAGTTTGTGGTTACAAGATCATGGATCGTTGCCGGGAAGCTGGAAGGATAAACAGTAGATGAGCATCCTTAATATTAAGAGAACACAACAAAACAGAAGAGGTCTTGAAAAATCTCCAAGTTCAGATTGCCACCAGGATGTTTACTAAATGATCAGTGACTCTTTTCAGCAATGCAGTGGGTTTTTCATGTCCGTGCTAAGCTGTCCACTGTTAACTCTCAAAGTGGATGGCAGCAGAAGGAAGCTTCGCTACAGCCTTCTGTCCTCCAAGTGAACCTCTGTGGCTGTGACCAAGCAGGGAGGACTCGGAAGGGAGTGCTGAGAAATCATGTAGTTATTTGTCAACTTGCTGGGCATCCTGAATTACTTATTAGATTAAATTGCCTAAATAATTGTTGAGGTTTGTTTGATTGTGATTGGTTTTTTTTGGTTGGTTGGTTGGTGTTTTTTACACTTCAGGTATCTCTTCAGTGTGATTCAAGTTCCTCAGAGCATAGTTCCAAGCCTTGAAAACTGTATTTGTCAATATGACCCCTGCTGATGAAACCATATTCAAAAAATGCTGAGAATCAACATAATAGAACCTTGGGTCCACTTCATTTTTATTGACAGATAAGTTTTCAAGATGATTTTGCATCTTGAACCTTTAAAGATAAAGAAAATTTGTAAGTGGTTAATAACCTTTTGGAATCATGACAGTTTTCTGTGATGAGGACGTGTTTTAAGAGAGCCTTACCTTTGGTAATTACTGTTTGCTGAATGCTGTTTATTTTGCTAGTATGTAAGAAGTGCCAAATACTTAAGTGTCTGGTCACTCTTTAACTCATTACTAATTAAAACTTGAACTACCTTCAGAATATAGTGGCATTTCTGTGAAGAAAGACGTCAAAATGTATGCTGAATGTTTATATACAGGGTTATATTGAAGTTATAGTGTGGCTTTCCTCACTTCAGTAGGGCTCTACCAGTTTACACTGGCTGAAGATCTTTGCACTTGTGGAAACAATCTTACATGATTACAGGCAGTGATCTCATGTTTTTCAGATCCTTTCAGGCTGCAGTTGCCCTTGCACTCATCTGTAGTTCTAGTGGTGAGACAACAGCTCTTCTGTGCAACTGTGGCTCTTGTGGCAGCTATCAAAGACATAGGCAATAATCTGAACAGTGGATTACTTGGATCCATTGCACTGAGAAGTTTGCTGTGAACAAAATGAGCATGAGTAGTATCTTAACAGCTCTACTCCCTGAAGAGAGAAGGGCCCTTCTTTCACCAAGGACTGAGCTGAACAGACAAGGTTCTTTACAAATTCCTCTTTGTTGTGTTTACAGTCATAAAACTACTGCCTGCCTCCCCACTTCCAGTGCAAGTATCAAAATACTCTTTAAACTTTCGAGTAGTAACAAACCAAGAAATTTCTAGTCTAAGACAGTACTTCTTATTCTCTTTGTTTGCTGTGGTAGTCTTAAGTCTTGCTTCTGTTTTGTTAGAATCAAAATGAACACATAAAACTTTTCTACAGGTGGGCATGTACAAAGTAGTATTTTTAGTACTGTTTATGTACTAAGACATTTTGAAAAAATAAGAGCCTATAGTAAAGTACGTCCATTTGATTAACATGCATGAGTCAATTTCTGTAACTCTTATGCCTCAAATATTTATGCCAGTGCAGTGAGTGATGCGGTATGTAGCGTCATGGACCGCATGAGGATATAGTTCCTTTACATTAAGGAGTTTGCACTGGAATCATTTAGACAAGTGAGTATTTTTCATATGTAGGCAGGCTCTTACTTTTTTGCTGTTGCAAAAGTGGGACTTGAGTTGGTTCAGCAGGGACTTCATTGGTTAAGAATTCTGGCAAGACTTGTAGGTGCTAAAATAATCATTAATGTTTCAGGAGGGGGGAAGAATTGACTCTGGAGTACCAGCAGCTTTCAGTAAAGTTATTTTGTATGTTCCCAGGAGCTTACAGAAATGAACAGGAGGAGTGTGTCCTAATGAGTTCCATAGTGCTGCTGAAGCAGGTGCGTTACCCCCACTTAAGCTTTGAGAAACAGAGGTTCTGACCTGTCCCAGTGGTCCGTCTGGAGTGAAAGAGCTAGAAAAAGAAGTACGGCTCCCAGGTGCATTGACAACTTTAAATCCATTTCAGTTTACTCATCCAATTTATCAGCTCTAACTTTTTGTTGACATCCTCATAATATTCACCTGCAAGGAAAACATTCATTAGAACAGTAGGATGGATATGCATTTCTTATTTAGTGTAATCTGTTTGGTATGTCCTGCACTCGCCTGGCAAAACACCAAGCGAAGCGCACCGCGTTAGTAAGACTCTGGAGCCTCTCAAACTTCCATCATGGGAGAAGCAGTTTGTTACCTCTGACACCCACGTTTTGAGGGACTTAATTGCAGGTGGTTAGGGATGAGTCATATCTTGTATTGTGGTCACAGGTGACTAGTTTCAGACCTTTGAGAAAGGCGAAGCAAGCTGTTTTGTACTGTTGTCCCCATACGTACTGCTGTTTTCCTATAAGTGCCAGAGAATCAGTTTTGGTTCCAGATAACTTTTCATTAAGTTCTAATGAGAGTTCACAGATAGCTTAGGCAGTGCCATACCTAGTCTTCAGACAGTAACTTTCTGCTTGTGAGACAGGGTAAATAACAATGGTCAGTGTTATGTAATCTTATGAATAGACTAAGACTGTATCAGAATTGTTTATAAACCAAAGAGAATAAAAGCTGTGAGAATTCCATCTTCTAAAGAAGCTGTCTTTAGAAACCTGGTCACGCTGGCTTTTAAGATCCTTATGCCTTTTGTGTCCGTACCATGGAAGGTGGTGCTCTGAAACCCGAGTCCTGTGGTGTTTGAGCCCATCTCAAAACAAGATGCTATGTAGAGGTAGAAATACAGGCTTTTCCCCCAGCATACCTGATCAAATTTAAGGGGATAGTCAAGGTATTGGCTGCTTTTCTGCATACACAGTTTTAAAATTCTTACTACCTATTTTTTCTTTTTCTCCTCTATATAGCATTTGCCTAGAGCAATAGCTTTGCTTCCACATACTTACCTTGAATTGCACATGATTATTAGGGCTGAGTAATTTTGTTTGCTGAGGAAATACCCTTGCAATGACCTACAGACTTTACAATAATTATAAAAGAAATTTGAGGCCTCCCACTTAAATTCTCATTTTGTATTTTGCTCATGATAACGTTCAGTGCAACGTTCTCTTCTAGTGATGTATTAATGGTGTCCTCATCTAAAAGCAATGTTAATTTATTTCCTCATTTTATTTTTAGCATCCTTTTTGGATGGAATTCAAGATAAACATAGAATAATGCCTGGAATCTGTTCTTTCTGTCCATCCTTTACAAATTCATAGCTGGAAGGCTCCCTGTACCGTATTGCCTTTACGCCAGCTCAGAAAGTAACTATTTTGCATAGCAGTTCTATGTTTTGTAGAGGCAGTCGTGAAGTGGAGGACATACATTATGTTGAGGGTAAAGCTTTCGTGCAGATGTGCTGTGTTGTCAGAAGGGATATATGATGATCCAAACACCAGTATTTATCCAACATGTCTGCATATCCAGGATGTCTGCATCAATGTTGCTGCATCAATGCAAAACTCCCCAGAGTAGATGACCCTTTAGTTGTTTTGCTGCTTTGACAAACTGTCTGTGGTGGCGGTGGTATCTGCAGTGGCGTACAGTTACCAAAAGACAGCAAGCTCCAGAGTGGATTGGTGTGAACACAAGTCCTGTTTTGCTTCAGAGGTGGCAACCTTTAGCAGAAGAAAGATACAGGGTGGACAGGTGGGGGCAGTAAGATCTTAAAGTACCGCAGCCAAATCTGTGAGAACCTGTTTAAAACCTTTGTATGAACTCACTGAACTTGAATTTGAAAGAGAAGGCATCTACAGCCTGTCATGATGATAGAGGTTGCATAGCAATTGGAAACAAAAGACTTCTGGATTAACACGGCAGAATTCGGGCAGCTTCAATGGAACTACTCTGAATTTATTCTAATATAGCCAAAGGCATGGTTTTGCCCTCAGCTATTTGTCTTAGTTGATAAAAAATATCTGCTTGCAGTCTCGCAAAGTAAGAATTGTAGTAACCTCCTAAATTTGTGGCATTTCAGAAAGAGATGGAATATGGTACACAATAAAAGAAAGCCACACAAAAGATCTTGCTGTATGTCTTTGAAGTTTAACACAGCCTTTCAGACTGTAGTATCTTTAAATGGTAAAAATGTCATTTGTTTAAAAATACCCTCAAACAAACAAACAAAAAAACACCCAAACCCTGTAACTGAGACATGAAAATGAGACATGATTTAATTTAATTATAAGCCTTGAACAAGGAAACAGCATGTTCTCAGAATACTTAATTACATCATTGTTTTTAGTGTTTTTTTTTTGTGTGTGTGGCTTCAGTCAGTCTTCACCAGAAAAATAAAAGGCAAAGAAAACACGGAAGTACAGTAAACATCTTGAAATGCAGTTTCCTTCTTACTGGGAAGCTGTCACATGACTTGCTGAAAAAGCTTTTAAAAAAAAAAAGTGACAGAAAAAAAAAAGAGAAAAGCCAGCTTGCAGTTGTTCTTCAGTAGCATTAAAACTGAATTCTCTATAAATCTGCTTCTTCAGAAATAACATCCCAGAAGATCTCTCAGGCAGCAGCACAGTGTTTAAATGCTTTCAGTGAATTTTGTGATAGTCCTGAAAGCTGATTTGCATTACTCATTGACAGATGAGGGCAGAAACAGAACAAGACTTTCTACTGTTAATGTATAATGGTTTTATAGTCTGAACTTTTAAAGGTGAGCAGACAGTTATTTATTTTGACTGAATTCTGCAACGCGTGAAGCCAGCTGAGGTAACTCAAATCTTCTACGGACAGTAGTCTTGTTTGCCGATCTTACTAAAAGATGGCTGGCAGTTGAACAGAAATGGGACCTGGTTTTCAATTAGTCAATATATTGAATGCAGATTACTCAGTCTTAAAAACACATACACAGTAACTGTTCTCATATTTAGATTTCTGCACAGACTCTGTCAGTGTGGGCCCTAGCTATTCTTTTTCAAAGTTGATAGCAGAGGGTTATTCAGGGTGACAAAATGAAGATCAGCTACTGTTTCTTGGACCAGTATGTCTTAACAGTGTGCCCCCCTGTGCTCTGAAAAAATCACCAATGATTCTATCGTATACTTTTTCTTTATGTAGTAGATGTATGGAAGGGTTGGCATTTTTCTCTTAAATTGAAATGAAGGGTTGTCAGCCCAAGAGGATGCTTTAAATCTTCTAAAGACATACCTGGGGTAGATTCTTATAGTGTGCTAAATTAGTTGTGCAAAAGCCAGAAGCTAAAGTGAATGAACAAACCAACAAAACTCTGGTTATTCCTATTCTTGTCTGTCATTCACTCTTACACTGTACACTGTGTGCCAGGAGAGGCAGTGTGTTTTCATGTGTCAGTCATACTTCATTCTTATGTGACTTGGTCCATGAAGTGTATATATGTTGTTTAAGTAATTAACTCTAGCATCCCAAGGTGCTTTACGTATGCCTTCCTCTAATTTTACAGTCTATAATTATAGACAATAAGGAAACATAAGGACGGAAGTGGAAAAACAGAATAGAGATAAAACCCTGCAGTTAGTTGAGGTTCTTTTGAATGGCATTGGTTGGTTGCATTTCTATGCAGAATCACGTGTAGGCACCTATATGCATTTATTAGTTTTGCTTGCTTTGGATGCACGGTGGCCTGACTGTTCTGTTTTAAACAGGAAAAAAAAATCATATAGTAACAGGAAAATGTGATGCTAATGGTAACATTACTACTTTAGAGCAATTTGCATGGTTTTCTGTTTTTAAGCGTATTTCACCTTCTCACTTGAGTGTATTGTGAGACAGCATATTAGCTGCCTGCCTGAGATTCTGACGTGGCTCGTAAGTGGAGTAAAAATTGTACAAATCAACGTGCATGGGCTATGTTGGATTTACTCATATCAGTAGATTTCTGGAACATTCATTTAATCAATATGCTTTAAGAGCAAAAAGAAAAAGACAAACACCCAGAATGCCACAAGCAGTAATCAAGGTCATGGAGTGGCGGCTGAAAGGAGCACTTTCAGTTTCATGTTGAGCTGTGTGAGGGGAATAAAATCATTTGCATCCAAAAAAAAAAATCTAAACAAGTGCTTTCTAGTCTGCTCACAGCTGAGCAGGCCTAGAGGGGAACTAATGTTGAAAGTTCATAGATACTCTTCTATTTTGTGGTGTCACAACACGATCTCGAGCAGGTACTACTGGGGTTGGTGCTTCTTGCAGTTGCAGGAGACCTTGGAGTCTAAGCACTTTTCTGTATCCCAAAATGAGATTCAGGGGACTGCACAGCTGTCATCCACTTGCAGTACAGCTTCAGCTGGAGGAAGAGCTAGCCAAAGTGCAAATATATGGGGGTGCAAAGCATCTCCAATTTGCAGAGCTGATCAACGCCCCTCTGCAGCAGGGTTTGAGGGAAACACAGTGTGAGGCAGCCAGAGAGGGCCAGCCTGCAGAACTGGCCCTCTGGAAGAGCGGCTACAGGTACCGTGTGCCTTTTGGTCCCTCTGCTCACACTTTAATTTCTGTTTTTGAGCTGTGACTGAAGGGACTAAGCTAGTGAGGGCCTGCAGGAGGCCCACAGTACGGTTTGGAGAGGATATTCAGGTTGCTTCCTCGGAGCTTGCCCTTTTGCTCCTTTGTGGATGACTTTATTCAACTTTTATAAGCAAAACCCACAGCAACCGTGCTAGTGCTTCTTTATGAGAAACCAGAGTAGTCTTTTATGAGAGTTCGTTCTGATTTTATATCCCTCTGTCATTTTATAGTCGAAAGAGGTGGAAGTTCGAGGCCGCGTAAAAGTGCGGGCCATGTCTCTCGCTACCAGGGCGGCCGGGAAATCCCACAGGGGCCACCCTGCCTCTTCCTCCCCAGCGCCATCTTTCTCCGCCCCTCCCCCGCGGGACCGTTAAGCGGCCT
>VXAA01001157.1:22234-45292 GCA_013399115.1 Anseranas semipalmata | reverse complement strand
GGCGGGCGGCCCGGAGGTGCGCAGCCTGCGGGGGAGCTGGCGGCTGGGCAACGGCAACGGCTCCGTGTCGCTCCGAGGGGAGGTGCCGGGCTGCGTGCACACCGCCCTGCACCGCCGGGGCCTCATCCAGGTACGGTAGGCAGCCGCGCCGGCCTCTCCGCCCGGCCGCCCTCCTCGGCGGTGCCCCGGCGGTTGGAGCCGCGGTGGGGAGAGCCAGGCGGGGCGCGGTGGCCTGGCGGCGCCCGAGGAGAAGCCTCGCACCCGCCGCTCCGGCTGCGAAGCGGGCAGCCTGCCCCACGGAAACAGCCGCCAGCCCCGTGAGAGCTCCAGAAGCACGGTTCAGGGCTCCCCCACACCTGAAAGCCACCCGCCTGCCCCGGGGGCTGCCTCAGGCGCCGCAGGTCTGGCTGGCGCTGCTGGTACAGCGGCCGGACGGCGCTGCCATCGCCCCTCGTGTGGCGAAGGGCTTTGTGTCCGCAGCGCGCAGGGTGTCAGGTCGATAGCCACCACAGAGCAGTCCAGAATTGGGCCGGGGTACAGTGGCAAGCCCATCCTCTTACGTGCCTGAGATTCTCTAGTTTTGACACGGAACCGAGCTGCAGACACCTGGTGGCTACGTCATCGTCACAGGATGTTAGTCGTTCACCTGCAGCGTTACCTCAAAAGGATGAGTTCCTCAGCCTGCCCTATTGAGATTTGACTTGTTGATGCAAGAAGGCATTTCCGTCAATTAGAAGTCTCTTTTAACACTTGCAGAGCGCATCAGAACAGTTGAGATTGTATATTCCCATGCTGCCTTAGAGAAGTGTATTCTGAACCATGAGTAAGTCATTTACGTTGGAAAGACTGGTTCCTGTCATAGCACTTTTCAGAAGCTTTGCCTTTTCTGCTTACCACCGCCTCTTTCAGTTTTTAAATATATGAGAACATAGCGACTGCTTTCTGGGACAAGTGACCAAAACTCTAGTTATAGATTGGTAGCAAAGTTAATCCTGCTACCAGCATAAGCTGCTTGTGACTGAGCACAACAAGGAACATGGCACTGAGACTGGGTCATCATCGAGATGCCTTTTTAAGAGGATGTATGTAGCATGTGAGTGAAACAAAAGACGTAGAACACAGTGAAGTTAACAGGATCATCTATAAAACTGATAAATACTCTGCCATACTAGAAAATGTGAAATAGCATCCTGTTGTCTGAGTATGCCAGACTTACCTATATATCATATTTATTATGGGCCCAGTGTTGCTTTTCCTGTACAGTATTTAATAATAAGTACATTCCGGATGCACACATTTTACATTTTCTATTCTGTAATTTTTATTCTTCAGATTACTATCCTGCTCTGCTCAGACTAAAGTTAGGTGTAAGGAGAAAGGTGTTAAAATGGCTTTTCAAAACAAGTTTTAAAAAATGCAGCGGGCAGGTGGTAGAGTATACATAGAGGATCAGTGACGAGGGCTGTGCCAGTTTCTCCCATGCAAAGTGCATAAGATAAGCTGAATGTCTCAGATGTTTGGCTGTGCCGTGAGGCATTGCTGTAAGAAGTGTGAATAATCAGCCAGGAGAAACTGTGACCAATGCACTGACTCACGCACGCAAGTTAATGACGTTATGAAAGACTCACATTTAACTACTCACACATTAAGTACTCTTATGAAGTGAGAAAATGTGATTGCTAATTTAGTTGCATTGCTGTAAACTGACTCGTAATTTTAGTCATTTTAAGCAGCAGTATGGTATTTGGAAACGAGGCTGTGATCATGAGCTCTGGTGTGCCTGGGCAGGATCCCGAGTCTGCACACAGGTACGAGAGCTTAGTCAGCCTGCTGGCCAGCAGCACAGGTCTTGCTAATAGCAAGATGGGCACTGGGCTAATTATAGCGGTGATGGCTGTTTGTGGGCGCTTACAGCGTGTTTACGTGCGTACAAGTATGAACATGCTCCGGGCACGTGCTGATACGGCCGGCTGTGAACCCGCAGTGGTCTGGAAGCTGCTGCTAGGTTGGAGGCGTTAGAATTGGCACGCTCTGCCCGGGGGCCGAGTGGACGACGTGCTTCTCTAGGGAGCTTGCTTGGCCTCCGGGCTGGACCTGGCTGGCGTTTTGCTAGCTCAGAAGGAGCTCGGTTGTTCCTGCGTACCAGCATGTACAGGCAGCTTCAGATCAATTCAAACCCATACCTAGTCAGTTTAGCAAAGCTCAGTTTACAGAAAGAAGTGTTCACACAAATAGTTGCACTAATAACTAACTTTTTCTTTAATTGCATTTTGTTTAAAAGACACGATGGAGAGCGTACAAAAATGTGGGAGCAGCCTTAGCAGGTTTCAAAAGCTATCACGAATAGTGTTAAATGTAGTCAATCCCTTGCCCTGTAGTCGTAGCGCTCTGCAAAGCAGCAAAGCTGGTTTGTTTGGAGGGAGCTGGTGACATAATTCTTTGCCTTTGTACTGCAAAGTACGGCTCAGCCGTTTGTCCTGAGGTTTCTTCATTGTGGTGAAAATGCTTATGGCCAAATGCTTCAAAAGCAGCTGCCTAAAATCATATTCCTGCATTTGTATATATACAAAAGCGTGCACACAGCCTGAATTTTAGAGGCAGGGAGCTCTAGTTCCTTCATTTCATCAGTGCTTATTATCTCTAGAAATCAGACCATTTTGGGGTTGTGTCAAGTGTAGAATTAGGAGTTTTATTGTAGTTGCCTAAATACAAAAGCTTTGGTGGTATTTTTTTTTTCCATTTGCTCCTTTTGCTCTCTGCCATGGAGTGTAGGACTTTTATTCAGCCCACTGAAAATGTTTCTAGGCCAGCAATCCAAAAGCTTTCTGCTTGTAATAAAAGTGAACGTTGGTCTGAAAAGCTGTACCAGAAAACAGGAGAGCAAAACTGGTGGGAATTAAATTATTCTGGATAGCAAGACCCATATGTTCAGGGACTCAGTGAAATCTATTTGCTGTTTTCCTGTGTGATTTGCAAACAGCAAATAGCACCGTATCCTTTGCTTCTTTATCCTTGGGATTTTTCCATGGGTGAGCACCCAAAACACAAATTTAAAATAAATGAGTCTTGGAAGGGCCTACTCCCAACAGTGGAGCTTAGTGGGTGCCCCACAAATGAGGGGAAGGAGGGCAGCAAAAATAAGCTGTGGGATTGTAAGCCTGCAAAATGTGTCTTAGATTGCAAGAGCAGGCTGCAAGCAACTTACTTGCCAAAGCGTGGTTCAATTCCAGTTTAGGTTGATGCACAAAGTGTTTTTGCACAGGGATGCTCCAGCTGATTGCATGTCTGTAGCTTCACTTTAATCTGCTATGCGGGCTATACATTTGAATTGAAAGAAAGCTCTGACACTGAGGGTTTGTTACTCATCTCTCTGGATCCTCTTAGGATTCCTTCTAGAGATGTTGGTACTCTTTGGCTGATAAAATTTACATTGGATGAACCCATCTTGTTGAATGCACCAAGTACACCTATCTTAGAAAATGCTCTTGGGGAAGATGCTTCTGAGTTTCCTACTGAAGTATTATTTTCTTCCTGTATTCAAGCAACATAGTTCAAATGCTAGATTAACGGTGATAAAAGCTCTAAGGGTAGGAGGTGGTCAGAGCATCTGTGCAGCTGTATTGTTTTAATGAGATTTCATTAGGACTCAGTAGCCCTTACTACTGTTTACATGCAAAATTTAAAAAAAGACAGGAGAAATGCACTTAAACAAGCGTAATAGTCACTTGAATGAAGTCAGTGCAAAGATTGAGCATAAGTGCAGACATTTTACCAATTTGCAGCCCATCTATTGCTAACCCCAGATCACTGGAAAAAGATCTACAGAAACCATCTTATCTGAAGATTTAGTTTTTAACTATGCTGCCAGCCTCGTATTTTCTTTCAGAGACAGTTCTGATAAGCGAGATGTGTCAGCAGGTAACTTGTGCATTAAATCTTTGTGCTACAAAAAGTAGTCCTCTAGCATGTACTGTCCAAGTACTGCTTGATGCCATTTCTGCTGGCAGGTGACTCCTCTAAAATTTCCCTTCTGATGAATATGGCTATTGTAGCTGGATTTTCTCATCTGCCAGCCATTTGCATTCATACAGAAAGGGGGGTTTGTCTTATTAGCTGTCACTTTGATTTGTAAAGAACTATAATGGGGGGTGTGCAACTGCGATGCTAATATAGGGGCTGGATAACACTGCAGCTTGTGCCCCATTATACAGCAAGGGCATGCACTTGACACAGAAGGTTACAGTGGTCTTGGTCCTACTTGTGTATTAAAATATATTAGAAGAGACAGAAGCTTACATATCTCAAGTGATATTTCTGCAGTTCTGTAAAGCAGTGCATATTTTCTGTAGCTTGTTCTGCCTTTGTGTGAAATAGTGTTGCGTGTTTTCTGGCACTTTTTCATAGCCCTGATTTTTCAGAGCGTGCCACGTAACAATTGCGTTTGTTATCATATGGTTCTAACAGGTCAAACGGCAGTCATTGATGAAATAGTTTGTTAATATAAATATATTATTTTCTGTTGAAATGTACGTACTCTGATGAGTTGTGTGAGCATATGTGGCAACATTCAAAAGCCTTGGTGAAACTTAGGATGAGTAGGAGTTCTCTTTCAAATGCCTGTGAAATGAAAGTAGATAAAAGTTATAGCAGCCTTTTAAATACAGCAGTGTTCAAATAATACTGAGCAATGGGTACTAGTATCTTATCAATTATCCTAATATTAGTCTTCCAGCTTTACTCTGCCGTTGTATTTGGCTCAGTGCTCAGCTGTAAGACATCTTGACCGTAAGGTGACATTCAGTTAACTGCTTTGGCGGAGTAAGTGTTGAAAACAGACTGCTTTAGGGTGAACTTCCAAAACTCACGTTCCAGGAACACGACCCACTCATCACTGCTGCTAGGTTCAGCTTCACTTTGAGCTGTTACGATGTGAAACTGGGCTTGCTGAAAAATGGTTCCTATAGCTTGAGAAATCGAGGAGTGCATGGATGTAGGTGAGTGTATTAACTGTTTTGCTTCTAGTCTGAAGTTGGCAACAGCAAAATCATTAAACTGTAAATAGTGAAACATCACTTGAAAGTTTTATTTTGGTAATCTGTGACTCCAGCGGGATTTTCTTAATGGTGTACGTTATAAAATGTCAGCAGAATTGATTTATGAGAGAGGAGCATGCAAGGCAGTTTCAATCTGGATCATAACAAAAGTAGGATAATGGAGAAGAATCTGTTTTTTTGTTCCCTTTATTGGATGGCATTTTATTACAAGCCGATCTTCTGCCTGGATGCAGCTGTCTGGTGTGTCATTCAGGTGCTTGTGCCGTGCTCCCCTTCATCTCCCCTGGACGGGGGCCTGATGCTGGTCCTGCGTGGGGCCAGCCTGCGCCTGGCACGACTCCCTCGGGCTTTGAGCCTCACTTGAGGTGTGTTCATGTCTCATCCATTTCCTGCTAAACAGGGAGGCTCTTGGCTCGTATGACCGTGGCTTTTCAATATCCCCTTGAAGTCACTGCAAGGAGGAGTTCGTGTCAAAACGCTTGGCAGTTCCATACTGCCAGTGCTTTCCATGTCCTGCTACCTGAATGGGAAGCTGCTTCCTTTCAATGCTCTTTAGCAGGGCTTCATCTCAGCGGGCTGCTTGCTGCTTGCTTGCAGCGTTGATGATGGGAGTAGAGAACAATCAAGCAGGGAGCTTGAGTAGTTCAGAATTTGTCCCAGAACTGCAAGGAGCAGGAAAACGCAAGGCTGTCAGGTTTGGTTGGATCTAAAAATAGCTGTAGTTGACTCCACCCCGTCATGGCTTGCTTCCAGGAACACGTTGAGCTAATGAACGTGAAGTATATTTAATACATCTGCAGTCTATTTCTTACCGTCTTTTCAGTTCTCCCAATGCCTTATAAGAGTCTTAAATTTGTCTTTTTTTTTTCCATCCAGTTTTCTGAAATAAACCTTTAATTTTAATGTGAGCTGATTTAATGTGGGAGGGAATTCTATTTCAGATAAATCCAGACAGTTTGACTTCTATAGTTACATCTGGCAGCACTCAAAACCAGTTGCATTTAGTAATGAAAAAGTCAATAATCTCAGAAGTTTATTGGAGAAGTCATTTTCCTTTCTTACAGGATTTTGTTGTGGTCCATTTTCCCTGAACCTTGAGAATTGCCTTGAGAGTGTTTGCACACTTCTCTAAGAGCCCATCTGATGATGTAGTTTCTGCCTCTGATGAAACACTCCTACATGTCTGTCTGCTGCTAGACGAACGGTTTTGTGCTCTCCAGATGTCAGGTCTTTCTCCTTTAACATCTCTAACATCCGTGCTTTCTTGACTCTTCTTACCTTGTGGTAAGAAGTTTGATTGATAGAACCCAGCACAGAGGCAAGGGTACGGCTGTCCCTCTGTACAGGCTCAAAGAGTGACGTTTGTATTGCTGTGGGACTCCAGAAGAGATTGTGCTGCTGAGGAGAGTCACTTCAGTGCTGTAATTTTGTAATTTTGCTGTGCTATGTAAATAGGCTTGTGTCTATATTACAGAGCCTGCCCCTATTAGTTGTAAAACAAATGTGAGATACAAAACAACGTTTTTCAGAAGAGTGGAAGTCCAGAAGTGTTGTTGGTATCTATAATGACTCCTGAAATGGGGAGAAAAATTGAGTTTCAGAAAAAAAATAAGTGGGCTGATTTTCTTCCATGCGCATGTGGCCATTCAGGGCAGATAGTCAGATAGTGAGGTGTGCTGGTGCTGTAGAGGACTCTTATGGAAGGGAACCGTAACGCGGCTGTGCTCTCTCTTCTTAGCTGGGTCGGAGGCACGGAGTCCAGAGGAGGTTGGTCTTTGTTTCGGGAAAGCAGCTGAGCCGTGCGGCTGCTGAAGAGGCTTGAACCGAGCTGTCAGGCACTGACCCAGATACCCGCACGCCGAACTGCCCGACGTGGATGTAACACGTAACGTTACCTTTCTGCTGCCTGCGTGCGAGGCGCTGGGCCGTCAGGTCCGCGTGGCTGATGCCTTCAGCGTGTGAGGAGCGCTGTGACCCGCCGTAAGGTGATAATACAGCGTGAGGCCAGAGAGGTCGAGCACGTAGCTGACACCAGCTGTGCCTTTATTCTTACTGACTACAGTAAGAAGAGAACACATCTGGTAGAAATGCAGCATTATTCTCAAAAGGTAGTCGTTTAATTTTATACAACGAACCAAACTGTGGTGTTTCTCTTTTTTCTCTTTCTCCCTCCTTCCAAACAAAGTAATTTCATTTAGCCTTACCATATCAGGACTGGTTGACACGGAAAAACCGGAATATTTGCTGTTATTTTAAACTGTAGAGATTTGTTCACAGCTGTCTCAGGAGGCCTAAAATGCTGTTTCTTTGCCTCTTTAAAATCCTATTAATCTTACTTTCTCCATCATTATAAGGGTCATCATGTTTCTACTCCTCTCATTAAGTCACAAGCTGCCTTGATCTTTTTTTAAATTTCCAGCCCAGTCATTTCTTATATAAAGACGATTCCTGCACCCTCTATTTTCAGTATGAATGATTATATCAAACTGGATTTGACCTATATAGTTAAAGCCAAATATTGCCAGAGCATTGCGTTCACATGTTACTTCAAAAGTAAAAAAGAATATCAGAACTAAAATAGGGGGATTTTGCATTTGCAGACTGTCTGAATTAAGAAGTGCTCTTCTAATGGCTATTATGATGCATTTCATATAGTAACACTATTACTAAATAAGTCTTGTAATTTTCTTTTTTTGGTCTGTTATTAGGATCCATACTATAGATTTAACGATGTGATGTACAGGTGGATCTCGCTGGATAACTGGACTTACAGCAGGACATTCAAAACTCCTTTTGACATCAGGTATGCAATAAGGATGTGTCTAAAATAGTTTTGTAATGTCGTTCATTCAGAATTGCTGGTTAATCTGTATCTAATAAAACAAATTGTGCAATAATGTACAGCTGCAAAGCTGTTGGTAAAGGACACTGCAGGAGTTGCTTTTTTGCATTTTTTTCTCCATTGTTAAAAATTACTTATGAATTGCTGACTGAGGAAGAATAATACTTAAGCTAATTGGATGCTAGCCCATCTGATATTTCGTGGGAACATGAACATGCAGTATTGCAGACTTCAGCCACTTCAGCTGTCATCTTAATTTGACTATTTAAAGATATAACATAGCCACACTAAGTCAAACATTTTTGGATGTAGTTGAGACAGCTGCCGCTAATGATGACAGGGATGTGCATTTTTATATTATCTGTTTTCCATCTGTTGTTAACTCTAGATATTCTAACAGTTTTATATGTGTATTTTGTCTTCTGTAGAAAGTGGCAGAAAATTAATTTGGTTTTCGAAGGAGTAGATACAGTAGCACACATCCTGATCAACAATGTCACTCTTGGGAGAACAGACAACATGTTCAACAGATATGTAAGTAATGTGTTCAGTTCTGAAAGTGCTTCTGTTTTTCATTCAAAGCCCTTTTGTGCTGAACGCTTTCAGTTTTCAAGTACACATGAAAATAGGTGCTTGGACCCAGAAACTGTTGACCTGAGGGCTGCACAGGTAGTCAGATAACTGTTGGAAAGAGAAGTTGTACTTGCCTTTTCAGTAGCAGCAGGGTCAGAACTAGAGGTGGGTGTGTCTTGCACTGAACAAGTGGACCTGTGCAAGAGGATCAGTTCAGCTAATGATATAAGTCTTGCTTCTTGGGATCTGTCACAGCTCCAAGAAAACGTAAGCTTAAATCTGTTATATTAGCTGTAAATCTGCTTACTAATTGGTATTAGAATGATTTACATTTGAATAGAGAAATGAAAATGCACATGGTGCAAAGCCTTTATAAGTGTTTCCATACCTTTGGTTATATTGTTTTCGATTTTTGATATTGGGCTTTTGATAACATTGTCTTACATTTTTGGGCTTAGCCTATGGCAGGTTGAGAGTACTCATCATAGAATGATCTGAAGAGTGGCAAAAACATTCAAGCTAATTTTATAGCTTTAAAGTGTAAAGTTATTCTGGGTACTAGTATAAGGGACAATCCTTGCCTTTCTCTTAAAGGAATCAAAAAAGGAAAAGTTAAAGGAAGAATGTTAGTGGAGTCGTTGAGTTAAAAGGGAATCTGGTGTCTTCAAATCTCAGCGTTTACCATTCTGGCAGGTTTTATTGCAGAGGTACTGGACTGAGACGTGAGAACTAGATTCTGTCTCCTGGGTCTGTGTGACCTGGGACAAATCACTCAGTTTCTCTGTGACTTATTTGTGCCATCTGTGAAATAAGAAATTTCATAGGGCTCTTATGAAATTGTAATTATTTAATATTTGGAGAGTATTTAAAGGATTACCAGTAGCAGGCTCTGTAGAATTGGGAAGTGCTATTAGTTTGCTCTTATTTCTGCAACTTCATTGTGTCTCAGATTGTAACAGTTCATGAAATGGCCTTCAGGGTAAAACCAGAGTGAACTGTATTAGACCAAGGCTAGGATTGCTGTGACCCAGACTTCTGATTTGTTCACCATGTTCCACGTGACAACTATGTCTGCAGGAAGGTTTCTGTGAAGGCTCTGTATGGGGATGCCGTTTCCTTTGTAATTTTCTGCTGTATGCTATAGAATTGAAGTGAGTGATGCTAGCTGGGCTGCTCACAAGTTGGAAAAAATTGCCAAGATTTGGCTTGTCACAAATGAACACTGTGAAGAAGAAACGGGTATTAGCTGTTGGGACCATATTGTCTTGATAGCACAGGACAATTCTGAAAATGAACGTTTATCCTTCTGTCCAGCCACACTGAAGGGGGCTTTGTGAACTGATGAGGAAGCCCCCAAATGCTTTGTGTGGTGCTGACGTGGAATGTGTACCTGTACATTTTAGGGATGGGAGTAGAGGTGGCATGGAATACAGCTTTGCAGCATTCATGCAAAAGGCAGCTCAGTGCTTTGTGGTAGAGGAGCTGTCAGCACAGCGTGAGTTGGAAGGACTCCTGTATACACCAGCTTTCTGAGTTTGAACAAAGTGCCTTTGTAAAGATGCAGATGAGTTCGGAGTGAGGAAGGAAGGTAAAGATTCTCTTGCCATCCTCATCCTTCAAGCAGTTCTGCATGCAAGCAGTCTGCTGCAGCCTGCACTGCGGGCTCAGTATGGGCAAAGTGGTTTGTCCAGAAATATCTTCTTGTATCTAGAATCTTACTGTGCATTTTGTTTTTCAGCTTAAGAAATAACCTTTATTTTCTTTTCCTTCAAAACCAGACCCTGTTGAGGCTGTAGTTCAAATGCTTTTGAATAGTACACGTATGGTATTAAAATCCCGATGTGACAGTGATTATAAGTCTCATAAATAAATGTCAGTGCTGTAATGATTTTGTTTTGTTTTCTTGACCTAGAACTTTGATATTACCAGCGTGATCAAGGAGGTCAATTTTGTTGAAGTCCGCTTCCTATCAGCTATTTCATATGCTGCAGAGCAGAGCAGATGTCACAAAGCATACAGCATCCCCCCGGCGTGCCCTCCACCTGTGCAGAAAGGAGAGTGCCATGCCAATTTCATCAGAAAGGTAGGGGCAGAATTGTCTGTCTCTGGCTTCAGGCTTGAAAATAAGAATGCACCCCGGGCTGTCCTTACAGATGTATTCTGAAACCTGCAATGTCATTTTATTAGTAGGGCATATTTTTCATTGCGTTTCCCTTCTCCTTCATCCCCAAGAAACCTGTAATCCAGCATGTTGATAATACAAGAGGCATATGAAGGCCAGGCTAACCATATCTAGCTGATAAGAATGTTTAAAAGGCTGTTTTTATCAAGGAGTGTAAGGAGGCTGGCTGCTAAGAGAGCAGGCTAGCACTGGGAAATGTGCGATCATTACGTTTTGATCCTCTGGGTGGGTTTAGCAACGTACAAATACCAGTTTATATTGCCAAAGCTGTAAAAATCTCAGCCAAGCAGCTTTGTGAGTGTTCGCTATTGCTCATGTGCTATGCTATTTATACTGGGCAGCTCTGGCAGGTCCTGAGAAGTGTTACCTAACAGAGGACCTGTTCTCATCTTATTACGGTGTTGTGAAGTATGACTTCACAATGTGCGTATTCAGTGAAACCAACAATGTAATATACAAAGAATGAAGCTTAGAAACTGGTTTAAGACATGGTATCATTGCTGTTAAAACTTACTCTGGGTAAACTCTCAGTTGTTAGCATCTCATGTATTTCTGACATCTCTGTAGCAGCTAGAGAGAGACAGTGGCTAGGTGAACTTATTTCGGAATTCCTGTTTTTGTTTTTTTGCATGTTTATCTCTGCTTAAATGCCTTTCTTGTTAATGAATTTTGATCTTCTTAAGAATGTCCTTTAGAGGCTTCTCAAAAAAAAAAACAAAAAACAAAAAAAAACAAGGAGAATCTTGTTAATCTAAACCTGGATGTAATTTGCCTTAACATTCATTAATGGAAAGGTGGATTCCATGTTGCCCCGGGAACATCCATCAGTATAAGATGTTGTCTTTGTCACTACTTGCTGCTGCTTTTATTTTTATTACACTTTTGAAAGTTGATTAATTCTTCTGAGTCCATGTTCTGTCTCCACAGTGTTTCTTAGAAATCAGTGCGGGGAGAAGCTTACAGGGGAGAAGGCGCTTGAACAGCTGTAGTCTTATTTATAGAGTAAAAATGGCCAGGAATGATTTTATGCTTTTCTGAACTATACCTTTAAATTTGTAAGTACCTTACTTCTTTTTCTCAAAGGAGTTGCTTGACTGTGCTTGGAAACTGCTTCAGACATTTCCAGAAACATTTTTAGGTCCAAGTACGTGGCAAAAACAGCAGCAGTGTCACATTTAAAAGTAAACAAACTCACTAGGACATTGCTAAAGTAAGCTGGCTGCTTATAATCTTATAATAATGGAGAGCTGTATACACGTTTGAGGTTCGGTGCTAAGTGCAGTAAATGTATCTAAATCTTAATAGGAATTTGTGGTGAAACACAAACCTTTCACTGGTAACGTACTTTAGTGATATGAGTGTATTGTTCTTATGACATATTATTTCTGATAGTTTCTGCAGTATTATTAGTGAAACCTGACAATCTGTCAGTGATTCATTTGTTTATCTTTTATAAAGGGAAAATTACTTTCAATCTGATTTGTTTTCTACGAATGTATTGTCCCTGTTTTTACACTTGCAGTAGGTGCAGTGCTTGTTTCCTGGAAGGCTCTTTTGCAACTTGATAGGCAGGCAGGCTGACTCCAGCGATGCAAGGGATAGGCCAGACTTGTGCAGTGTGGTTTGCCAAAATTAGTATGCCTCGGCTGTAAGTTATTAGTCTCTAAATTTAGAACTGTAGGTCACTGTACAAGACTTTAAGGAGATCTATTGTATTTGCTTTGGGGGCTGGGTCTGTGTGAAGCTTGAAGGGCAGCTGAATAGATGTCTTCAAGGGATTTGTTAACTAGAGGTCTGACCAGGTTTGAAAACAGCTAAATGGAAAGCAGTATTTCTCTGCCTGACCAGCATTTTATAATTCTGACAGTTATTCTGATGTTAGAACCAGAACAAAGGTGTTCCTCAACCATATTTTTGTTCCCTTTGTTTTTGTATGAAAGGATCATAAAAAGGGAGAAACAGTGAACAAGATTGAACTACACATATGCACCAGACGTACACATCTCTTTCCTTGTACTAATCTCTGGTGTTACAACAAAAAAATAGGGGGTAAAATATTTTAGATATGTCCATGATGTTTAATTTGATGTCGTTCTTTTACAGTACTTCTCTTTAACATCTGTAACCATCAGCTTTCTGCTTACTTTGTCTTTTAGGTGTAAAATTAAATACTGGCCTTACAAACTAAGATAATTCAGAGCTGAATTGAAAGAAACCTTCTGGCTTGTCTTTTTCGATCTTTACTTTTTTTTTTTAATGGTGGGATAGGTGCTGTTTTGCTTTCTAGCTGATGTTAAATTTTAATATATATGGATATTTAATACAAATTTGTATCTTTATATAGTATAGGTAGTAGCAGCAGAGTTTTGTTCAAGAAGTGAGAGAAAAGATATTGTCGGCTATTCTGGATTGATGGAAATTGGAAAAATTCTTCCAGTACATGGCAGTATCTCATTTCTTAATAGCAAATCATTTTTATTTCTGGCACAGCATCAATTTCTGTGTGAAAAATAGGCAATTGTAACATAATCATTTTGTATTCCAGGAGCAGTGTTCATTTAGTTGGGACTGGGGCCCTTCTTTTCCCACTCAGGGAATCTGGAAAGATGTTAAGATTGAGGCCTATAACTATTATCACCTGATTTACTTTTCTTTAACTCCTTTCTTTGGTAAGTCATGTTACTACCTTTTATTGTTGTTTTACCTTTGCAATACAAACCATTTTATTGTTAAGCTAAATTAACTGTCCATTTAGGAAAGCTTCCGTTGTTTTATTATGACTTTGCGTGTAGTGCTTACCACAGCACACCGTTTCAGGTCCTGAAACAGTACTTCAGTCCAAACAATAGAGATTAAGATGTTAGAATTCAGAATCTTTCTTTGCTTGAAGATCCCAGAATAACTTAACAAATATATATAGTATAACTGAGGTTAGCCGCTGTTGTCCTGTTTCAGAAAATTTCTTTTTTGTTGGCATGTATTTTTACCAGGACTCCCAATAAGTAATTCTCACTTTTGTCTCACCTCCATTTAAAACAAAGGCAAAGCTGCTATGGGAATTTAGTTCTGTGTTGGGAGGGCAAATGCAGAGTGAGCACAGTTTCAAGAGCACTGAATTTTCAGGACACAGCATGAAGTCTGAAACAGAAGAGCACCATGCTATGCAAGAATAATTTGTTAAGGCTGCAATTTGAGAGGACAGCCTTTTGCGTTCCTGCTACCTAACTTACCTAACCGGTTTCTTCCCTTAACATGGTCTTTGATTTTCCTCTCCTTTGTCCTGAAGATCATTGCAGCTGAGCAAAAGTAGTTAATTTTCTGTTGAAACTTTCTGTAAAAGGTAATATGTCCCATTGTAGACCACCCGCATGCTTTCTTTCACTGCCTGTTGAGCCCAGTTTTCAGTGGAGTAAAGGCTAGCACGTGAGTCCTCTGCACTGGGTTGAATTTCAGCCCTTGGGAATAGAGTTGCTGTGTATGAATAAAATAGGAAGACGTCACTCCCTGGATGCTTTTAAAGCTTCCTGAAATAGCTGCAGGTCTTAGCTAGAATTAACGTGACTGGAATTTCCATGGAAAGCCCCAGCACAGACTCTGTGCTCTCTAAAATTTAGTTACAGTAAAAATCTTTTCTGGTCCCTCCCACATTCCCACAACTCCACCTTCTGGTAGGTGAAGTCTTGTTCTCTGGATAAGCAGAGAGAGCAAACCTCTTTCATACAGCAGAGAGTGCTTTGGAACCAGAGTCGGAGCTTATTCGTATTCAAACATAATAACAATTGAAACATAAAGAGTAAATGAACAACTTGAACATAAACTGGCTATACACTTATATTGCTCATCAGGTTTGGTGTCACAGCCTTTTGACAACCAAGTCTGTAAAAGATTCATTGTTTTTGATTTCTGTGCCTAGGCCCCACAAGTCAGGCAGTTAAGGAGTGGTCCGGAATTTCTTTATTCCTGTGGAGGGGAGAGAAAATGCTCTGTAGTGACCGACCCTTCGCATAGGTTGTTTTTTTAACCCCTTCACATTTCTGAAAATTGGTCTTACCTGGGTAATGCTGGGTGTAATATAAACTTGCAAACCCATTCATTGCTCTTAATTCTACAAAAGGCAGTGAACATCACACCAAGTCTGGATGTAATTCTTTGGTTCCGGAGGGAGCTCCCTTTCTTGCCTGGAAGGAGAGCTAGAATATATATGTGAAAAGAGAAAGTAAGTGATGAGCAGCTTATGTGTACAAAATGTATCTTAGTTCTAGTTTTCTTTTTTTCTGTTTAATTTGCTTTTGCTTGGATAGATGTTCATCTGTAATATGTGAATTACAGGATTAGCCAGGCTATGCTTGTAGATAGATAATGTAATTGCTGAAGTTAGTGGGAAATTTAAACATTAGTCTTGAGTACCCTTGACCCTGGCTTGCCTTATTTGGTAAGTTGTTCTGTAAAGGAGAGAACTCTCTCAGGTAGCTGTGGAGAGATTCAGGCAAGTCATTAACTTGTTTCCTCCATCACACTTCGGTGGCAAAAGGGAAATAATGATACAGCCCGTCAAGTCTAGACACAATGGGCCCAATTCATCCCCTGCATAACTCCATTCATTTTGTGTAGTGACTCCGGGATGAATTGGGTTCATTTTCTGCTAATACTGTTTTTGTTTCATAGACAAAAGTGATTGTACTGCCTTGTGATTACGATCTTTCACAAAGAGTACCATGTTCATATGAATGCTGACTAAAAGCAAATATAATGTCTGTGGGAGTTGGTGGGAAAAAAAACCCTTTCTAATGATAAAGAGTGACTAGCGTCATGTTCTGACTTCTGTACAGGACTCTGAAAAAGCCCTGGATGGCATTGGAATGAAAAGAAAGTACGTTATAAAATATAAATCACATTGCGTAGTTCCCCTCCAAGTCAGCAAATGTAAACACGGATATCAAATGCACTAAACAAGATTAACCTTGTAGGTCTGGCTCAAACACGGCCTGAAAATTGTTAAATTCAATCTGAGGTATTTAAATTGTTTCTTTGATGAGAGATCATGTTAACTAATAGGTATATAAACACAATTCCCGTATTCCCATTTCTTCTCCCCTTTCACTTAGTTAAGAGCACTCAGCAGTGGAGTCTTGAAATCGAGTCCATCTTTGATGTAGTCAGCTCCAAGCCAATTGCAGGTCTTGTGACTGTGAACATTCCCAAATTGCAAACACAGCAAACATACAGTGTGAAGCTTCAACCTGGAGAAGGCAGCATTGTGCTACTTGTAAACATCAACAAGGTAAGGAAGTTTGCATGGAACCCTAATCAAATGCAAACTGTTTTGCCTGTTTTCCAATGGGTCTTTCTGCCTCCATACCAGTTTCAGGCCCCCCTCCCCTTTCTTTCTTTGTTCCTGACTTTAACAACAGTTCTGTACCCCTTGCAGGATAGGAGAACAGTTCTTTTCCTCTGTAAAAATTGATTTCTGTGGAGCTACATAGCTCAATGTCAAGAAAGATGATGAAACCTTTCCCTTATTACAAAACAAAAAGATCACATCATCACTGGCCACTGTTAAAAAAGCTGCTTAGGTAGATAACTTTTGGATACCATGTGTCACTTCACTTTTCTGGCAGTAGGTATCCTATCTCCCATGTTACTGTTTACCAGGTTGATTGGGACTAGAATATACTGTAATATGCAGGGCTCTCACAGGAAAGCGAGGAAATGTTTCTCAAACCTCTCAGTAGATGCCCTTTTAGGTAAATAAAAGCAAAAGAACCCCGTAAAGAACTTGACTGGCGGTAAGGTTGGTGGAAATTTTGTGGAGTAGTAGTACTTCCTTGCATTGGCTTTTAGTCTCTTGGGTAGACAAAGCCCAGAAGGAATTTTGGAGGTAAAGGATGCTGTAATGAGGAGAGAACTCAATTGAAAAACGATTAATTTGGTATACACCCCAGTGATGAAAGAGGAAAGAGTTGGTCTGCTCACCTTCAGAGAGCGTTGGGAAGCGATCTGGTGGCAGGCTTAATTCACCAAGATGATATCACTTCTAGAGTTTTTGTTTGTGTTTTTTTAGAAACCNCACCAAGATGATATCACTTCTAGATATATCTAGATGATATCACTTCTTGTTTGTGTTTTTTTAGAAACTGTGCTGAGTTTTATCACATAGGTTTAACTAAGAAAAGATGCCTAGGCTTGAGAGATGGTGAAGAAAATCGGTGTTATCTGTTCGTGCTAGCAAATAGGTAGGTGTCTTGAATTAGCCAGTGAGCCCAGTGTGGTAAAAAGAAGCATGAACTTCGTCTTGGCTTCCCGCTCAGAAAGCAGGGCCCTGGTAGAGCTGACAGTGCAGAGCTGAACCTGACAGCAGCAGGCCCAGGCCAGTGGGCAGGGTGGGAGCCCTGGCAGGCCCCATGATGGTGCTCTCCATTGGAGCCAAGCAGTGTAACGGAGCTGCAGTCAGCTTCCCTGCCACAGGGCACAGGTAGGTTTGTGTTGTGAGCAGGAATCTGGGGCTGTCCTGGCAGTTAATAACATCTGAGCATCCGTGTGACCTTTGTATGTTATACTGGCCTTTACTAATTTTCTCTTTTGCTGTGAAACTCTGCATTTGTTTCCCCAGTTTGTATGTGTTATGTGTGTATTCTCCGGTTCTCTTGTCAGTTGTTTGAGTGGAGAAAAAGCATGTTGAAGACAAGCAGGATATTTGTGTCTTAGTATGCATGCTCAGTGACTTGCATACTGATGTGCTTTGTTTTATTTTGACATGAAAGCATAAGAACATACAAACATATGATTTTTGTTACTGTTGTCATTGGATGTGCGAGTTACATGAGTAATTACAAATACCCAGTTTTATTTAAAATAATCATTAGCCTTTCTAGGGATTACATTAAGCAGGCACTGCAATGTGAAACTTCAAAATTGATTTTGGTTTATTTAATCACCCCACTCCCAACTTTAGAAGAAATCTGTTAGTGGGATATAACTGCAAGTTTGTGAGGAAGCACTTCCTTCAGAGCAGAGGTAGTAGTGTTTTATTATTCTTTGTACATAGAGGGCTTTGCTGCGTGAATTCACAGCAGCTGATTTTACAAGAAGCCCTGCAATGTGTTCTTATGTATTGGTGAGCCTAACGGAGCCCTTACCCTGTACAACAGACTTGTGTGGTGCATGTTAAATAGTGAGACCTCACCAGAAATTTGTTTCTAGTTGAGAGTTTATTGCAGATTACGTTGCAAAGACAGCAGATACTTGAATGCTGCGTATCAGCTGAGATGCGTAGCGGTCTTCCTGCAATTGCCACACAAAAGTGCTGTGTTGCTAACGTGACAGCATTTTGCTTATCAGCTAATGGTGAGCATGGGGATGACATCATTAGTGGCCAATGAGACACTCCAGCTCTGCTAGGCGGCTGCAAACGCTCCCTCGCTGGTGGGGCACACGCTGATTTTGTGCTTCCATCTGTATCCCTGCAACACAGAAATGAGTACTTCAGCACAAGCAGTTATGATAACTCCAGATCAAGGAAGCTGAAATGTTAGTAGATACATTAATGATTATGTCCAGGTGTGGCTACAGCAAAACATATTGTTGGGCTGCTCTCTGGCCTCATTTTATTTGAAAAGATTGAGGCACTCCTTTCATGACTCTATTCAGTGCTGATCCCTCCATTGTTTGATTGCATGCATTATTGCTTTCTTTCCACAATTTTTTGTGTTGTGCATTCAACTGGCAAATGTTGGCAATAGGACTGAGCAGCAGAAGTAGCCTACTGGAATGAAAATAGAAAAAAGTGTAGGAAATTCTTTACATAAATATTACTCTCTGCGGCTAGAAAAATGAGAAAATTAAATCATACTATCATCTTCGAGGTAGTTTTTTATGTTTGTGAAAATCATGCAGTACTACTGAAGTGATAAGGAAGCACAGAGAAAAAGCAGAAAGCACTGAAAAGAGAGAATGAAACTTCTGACTTGATTTAAAAGCTTGACATAAATGAAAGAGTCTGGTCACACATTACCAGGGTCACAATTGAAAAGTGTCACCTCTGTGTATCGAATGTTGTATACAATGGGTAAAAGGGTCAGTTAGAGGAGGGGTATAATACACAGGCTACTGAACAATGTCTACTCCTGAGACTCAGATATTTGACTTCTGGAGGAATGTTCTGTCCAGTCTACCTCAGCTGATGGGTAGTGGCTAGATGTGCACACACGTGTGTATTCTCATGGCCCGTTGAGGACTCAGGGTGAAGTGATAGCCTGGTCTTGAGTGGAAGAGATCACACTGAATACTTTTCACCTCCGTGCTGCAGCTGGAGGGATCCCAGTTACCATGGCTCAGCTGAGGCACATAAATTCATTAGGTTTGTAGTGATTCACTCAAAGGCAGCTGAGCCCCCAGGTGCATGTTATGTGTCGACTCATATGCAACGTTCTGACTTTTTCTCTTCCATATTCAAAGAGTTCTACCGTGGAGGCTTGGTGGCCAAATGGACATGGAAAGCAAGTCGGATACAATGTGACAACAACTTTCATCATGGAGGCAGGATACCAGATTGAGAAATTTTCAAAGGTAAGCCCTTCAGCCTGATTACAGCTGGCATTGCACTGTTAGAACATCCGCTTTGCATATCATGTAGCTAGAGCTTTTAAGTATTTTGCTGGATTGTAATATACATGTGAAAGTATTAATGAGAAATGAGAGTTTTTTAATGTCACAATATATGTTTACCTCTTTTCTGGTAGCCTTATCCCATATGGATGCCTTCACTTGCATTCAGACTGGAAGATGTCTCACAGTTAGTTGGAGACCTCAGAAAGCAAAGGATGTTTACTTCTTAAGTTTTTTACCTCTGAAAAAGGCACTTTTATACTTGGTATATCACTGTGATGTTTTTGTATTGTGCACAGAAAAGCCTGTTTAGATTTCTATAGGTTATGTGAAGAGGAAGGTTTGTTACCAAGATTTTTCTTGTTAACGCAATTTTTTAAAATTTGTGGGATAGGTATATTTTTAAAAAGGTAACATATTCATTTATTAGAATGTGCTAGATGTGCTTCAGGTTCTAGAAGAGACAACAGCTTAAATATGACCACACAAGTAGTATGCAGGGATATTTGCATAAGGGTTCCTGCAACATACTGGCTGTATAATTATCTGATTGTTGTTACTAAGCCTAGAAGAAGTAATTTTCAACCATCCATTGAAAAAAAAGTCATATAAATTAGACTGGGCCCCTTATGCCATCAACATGTGGAAACAATGACATAAATTTATGCATTTGTTAGGTGGTTCTGATGTGTATTGCTTCACTAAAAGCTAATCTGGTCACCAGGCATCTAAAGCTGCTATTCACTGTAACATTTGTTCATGTGAAAAATCTTACAAAAAACAGTAACTTCTGGAGTCCTAGTCTTCAGAGGGCTAGTTTGATTATGAAGTCCTAACAATAGTTCTTTGATATTATTGGTGATATAATTTTGAAACAATTGAAAAAGGACGCTAAATACAGCATACTGTGCTTGGGAAAACAGGTTATAGGAAATATGGCTATAGAGCCCGTAAAAAGAAAAATTACATTGTTACTGTGCAAAACTTGTACAGTGATAGGGAAATTAATTGATTCCACTGGGGTAATTGCATCAGGATATTTCATAGAGCCCTATGGCATGTGATCATAAGAACTTCATGGTCTACAAAAGATATTCAAAAGCCTCTTCTTTTTTTCTCCTTAAAGGGAAAGAGGGGGAAAAAAAGCAAATGCACCATATACTGTGCATTATACATTAACTAGCATGCAAAGCCTTTATGGATTCATAGTGCAAAGTCTAGTCATCCTTTGTGTTTTCTGTGAAGCTCTGTCTTGGATTCTGACACCCCCCTGTCCCAAGCTGTACGAGTGGAAAAAGGCTCCATATGCATTTTTTTTCACTTTCTAGCACAATTTGCTCTCATGTCAGCAGGACTGAATAGCAACATTCGTATGGCTTAATAAGAACTTGGAGTAGTTTAGGAGATAACAAGCAGGGATAAACATTCCTGAAAGTTCTTGTGAGGTTACTGTTGTTGACCTAGTACTGTGCTCAAGTGGAATACGTTTTTCCCTCTCTTTTTAAAAAGACAAATAATAGGGATGCACCATTTCTGAAGTGGTATGTCTTCATGTAAGTTCTGAGTATCTGCATACCTTTGGATAGGTGAAATCTGAAGGGCAAGTGTTATATATGTAAGAAGACAGCGTGAAGTCTTACGTCAGATTCAGCTATCCTTAGCAGAAACTACTCTCTGGTTTCTGATATGTTAGAGTAATCTCAAAACATTAGCTAATGCTTTGGGAAAATTTCTGGGTAGCCTCCCAGTTTGTACTTGCAGAGACCTCTAGGGCTCTAGCCAGCTTTGCTGAGAACCTCTTTGACTGAGGAAGTACCTACTCACTGTCGTTGAGAGTAGCAGAAAACCAAAGCAGAATAACGCCAACATCCAGGATGAGGTTGGTTTTTGTTTTCTATTTGAATACTTTGGTTTTGAGTTTGTTTCTCAGAATAATGTGAAACAAAGTCATAGTTAGGTTTTCTTGAGAGAGTTCCAGTTCTGTTTGCTATTGATAAGTGCCTTGATATAGACAGAGCAAGAAGAAAAGCAACTTAATACCTCTTTCATTGCCTCTTGGGGCATTTATTTGCTTTTGGATTCAGTTTCCCCATCTTTCTGTATGCTCATTTCTTCAACACTGTAATCGGAGTTTTTTATTTCACGTTGCTATTTCACTACTTGGATCTTAACCTTCAGCCATCATTCCTTCCTTCCCTCTACACCCTCTTCTCCCCCAGGCCTTTTAACGTGACTTCCAGAAGTCTTTCCATTTGACTTGGTAGTTTTCACACTGCTTTCAGGCTGCTTGCTAATATGTTAGATCACTGGGGCATTCTGTGATCTTACTTCAGCTGTGGCCATCTTCATCCCTGTTACTTTTCCTGTTGCTAAATCTAAGAATGCCAAATGGGATCCACAGGCCACTTAATTGGGTACAAAGCCTTCATATGTGACTTAAAAAGACAGATATCTGTTTCTTAATTGTGCACAGAACCAGCTGATTGGTCTTTGGTGGCTAGAAAGCCTCTCCTGCATGCTCCAAGACTGGGAGAAATGTTCAGTCCTTGGGGAGCAAGATATGTCACCCAGATTGCAAAGTTGCCCTGATCTTGGTAGCCAGTCAGAGCCAGAAAAGCGCATAACTGAGCATGCCAGATCCTAGTTATCTCCCTCTGCCTTCCTTTTACTCCACCTGGCAGAAGGAGGCTGCAGTAGGAACAGGAAGAGATGCTGTGTTACCAGACGGGCCCCTGGGGAGCAATGGAGTGGGAGCACAAAGGCACCAAACCAGCGAGTCCTGGAAATGTGAGATGGGGTTGAGGAGCTTTTCCCCGTGCTCGTGCCGTACGGGTGGTCCTGGCTGGGTGTTTCAGCCTCTCAAATTGCCTCTGATTTGGCCAGTTGCTTGAGTTCCACTTGAGCATGAGTAAAGCAGTATCACGTTACTTCTGTCAGTAATACAAATACTCCATTACAAATGTGAGACAATCCTAACCTGCTTGATGACATCCATTACAAGGACCTCCCAAATACTTTGGGAGCCCCAACTATAAATCCCATTCCATTTTGTGCCACAAAAAAGAGATGCACTGGAGACTAAGGAGGTTTTTCTCCAAGTAATTTAATTCACTGGAGAAGGTCAGAGCTTTTTAGCTAGTGTAGTACTCATAATGTAGTTTTTCTTTTGTAGCCTTCAGTAGTTAGGGGAACTGTGAGAGTTGCATAATGATTATTATTTTTTTAATTCAACTTCTCATGTTAAAATTTAACCATGCAAAATTCTACAAATGGGTGCAAGATTCCTGTCCTAGAGCTAAGTTCATCATACTGGTCTGTATTCAGCTGACGCACCGTGCAACAGGAACACGGTAGAAAAAGGGCAGGACACGCTCTGTGCTTTACAATGTGCACAGAAGTATTGGTCAGGTAGTCAGAAGTGTCCTCTCAGTGGTCTGATTTTGTAGCTTTTCTGTAGTTGGGAATTTCTTCAGTGGTCCAGATGCTCAGCCCTGCTTTCTGCTAATCTACGGTTGCCCCTAGGGCAATACTGTAGAACACTGCAGGACATGGGGCAAGTCCCCCCCCCCCTTTTTTTTTTTCATTTAATTTCTGCATTTTGGTCACTACTATGATACAGAGGGGTTTAGTTTGAGGTGAGTGATCTGTGTTCTCCACTCATTCATGTAGTTTGCATTGCATCTGTCCAGGGATTTAATTATTGTTCAGTTGACTAAGAAGCACCAAAGAGGAAGCAAAAAAAGCAGTGGTTTTTTTTTTTTTTTTTTTGCCCCTGGAAAAAATTTTTTTTCTGTCTGCATGTT
>VXAA01001157.1:0-18791 GCA_013399115.1 Anseranas semipalmata | reverse complement strand
TTTTATATATATATATGTACATACACACACACTATATATATAATAATATAATAATATATATTATAGTGTGTATATATATAATATTATTTTAATTTCTTTTTAATTTTAATTGTTGCTCATTACTGAGGCTGTCTGTTGAAACCGGAAGTGATGTTTTGGAGTCTTTATATCAGAACTCCAGCTTGTATTTTCTTTTATAATTAAGGCTACAACTCTGTGCTCCTCACTTTTCCCTGTCACCCTTCCCAGCACAGAATCTCACTTTCATCTCCCCTTCCTTTTCTCTCTGTCTCTGTTTACTGCTCTCTTACATTTCCCAAAATCAGAGCTAGAGGCTTGTGCCTTTAACTCCCTGTCTTCTGTCTCTTTTCAGACCAAAACTCTAATCCATATATATTGTACCTCTCCCCAGTTCTACATTTCCTACTGTCTTGGGAAAGAATGAGAGGAAATAATGAATGTCTGAGGGACTGGTACTAGTGATGTCACTTAATGCAGGAAGTGGATGTTTGCACTGTGTCGATGAGCACAAAAGAAGAACTTCTTTGGATTATAGGCCTGGAGTAGGCAGCAACAGGGACTTGCAACACTCGGTCATAAAGTTGTGAAACAAGTAGTGCATTGAAGGGAGTTATTCACAAGCTCAACTAATATTTTTTTGGACCGCAGCCAGACCGCAAGGCCCTGTGGCTATGTTTAGGACTTACTCGTGTGAGAATAGCCCTGCTGAAAAATCTGAGTACTTCAGTATATGCCCCAAATTGAGAGCAAAAGCTTTGGAATCTGATCTCAGTGAGGGTTTAAGGCCTGCTCTATTTGACTTCTGTGCTTACAGCCACCTCTGAGTAATCAAAACACCAAAGAAGGTAGTCATGTTTTTTCCCTGCTGTGGAAATGAATTTTACTTCTTTTAAAAAGTATTTTCTCCTTTACAAGGAGAGCCTAAAAGATATATATGTGTGTGTGTGTGTGTGTGTGTGTATTTTACTCAAACTTTTCAAGAAAAAGTTTCATTTGGCCTGACACCAAGCATGGTAGGTCTTATCCAAAGGACCATTTTGAACAAGCTATAATTGAGTATAAATGTAGCTGTAAGGTAAACACCTGCTGCAAACATTGATAATCCTAGATGAGTACTTTTGATTATATGAGCTTGGGTGCACATGTTAATAAGCTTTGATGAAACAGGGACTAGATGAGTGAAGGCAGAGTTGCATCTGGTATAAAAATCCCAAGAAGTGTGTTTGGTCTTGCTCTACAGCATAAAAAACAGGAAAACGGAATTGACACCCTGCTGCCTTCTGCTGGGTGTGCTTGGCAAAAAAAAAAAAAAAGGAAAAAGAAGAAAAAAGGATGTTACATCTATTTTAGTCATCTGAATGAGTGCCCTGATTTTCAGGGCTTCTGAGCACTTGCAGTTCTTTCATTTTTGACACTATGCATCTAAGTAGGCCATGTAGATCTGTGCCTGGGCAGTGCTCAATGCAAGATTTAGATCTTATTTAGCAGTCAGAATAGCAAGTAGATGCAGAAAATCAGACCCTTATTCTGGAATGGGGTGATGCTGGAGGCTTTTAGTTTTATTTCTTGTAATGGTCTTGCAAAGGCTTAAAAGAACATGAGAGTCAAACTTCTGTTTAAGGAAAAACTGTCATAGCTCACTGAGGGAAATAGTTAGAGAAGGAGTGTAATTTGGTAGAGAGAGCTTTGACTCCACAGAGTCACTGAAGAATTCTGAGTAACACACAGACACACTTCTTCCCTATCTCCAGGTTTTTTGGGGAATGGTACACTGAAAGAGTCATGGAAAAGCATGTTGTCACTGCAAGCAGAGCACAATCATATGAGGAGCTGGGCTGGCTCTCTCCATTATTCATGTACTATGGTGTTCAGAAAAATTTAGTCTATTGGGAAAGGCACCTTTAGGTTAATGTACTCCTTCACGAGATCTTTCCATTAACATTTGAGATAGACAATCAGGAGTCTCTAAGTTATGGCACTTTAAAAAATAGAACAGGTAAAACAAGAAATCCTACCCATCTCATAGGGCTTCTTTCCCCATTTTCGTAATACTTCAAGGTATAAATGAAGGAGTTCATCGTTGAATTGAAAGGCTTGCTGTTCTCTAGCGGTATCTATTTGATCTTTCTTTGAAGAGAAAGATCAGCGTGCCATTAAAGGCTCTAGTTTGTTTCTGCCCCTCTTAATGAGTAAGATTTGCTCTTTTTAAGATCAGTTTGTGCATTTGGTGTGGAAGTGTTTTGTTAAGTATGCTTGAAGATCTGCTAAGTGTGCTTGATACATCATCAGAAGAATTACTCTCTTCTAATAAGTAATGGGGATTTAGTGTTACACATGCAAAGCATTAAATACAAAATTGGTCTGTTCAGCTGGAGACTGCCCCATATTCATGTTTGAGCAGTGCATGGATTCTAATTATTCTATTGAAACCTATTGAAATCTATCTTATTGGGAAATATCCTACTGATCAGTGAAGGGTGTCAGGATCTAGTTCCTAAGGATAAATATTTTATATCTCTTTATGTGGAGGAAGACCACAGTGGAGTATGCACATGCTGAATGCCATAAAGAATGTGATTGTTTTGGTGATGCTTTCCAAGACTAACAAATATAACATTTCTGTTTAATTCTCTTTGAGATAAATAATTTCTGTCTGAACAAAGTATTGTGCATCCCAATAAGCATTTATTTTTCAAGTATGGAAAATTATTTGCTAACAGTTGGTTTTTTTTTTTTTTTTTTTTTGTATTTTCTTTCCTATTCCCATAGATTTGGCAGGATTTTATGTTTGCATGTGCACTATATCCAACTGACCAGAATTACTTGGAATCAGTAAGAGCAGAAGTTTCTCATCAGGTATTTTGTCCATACGATCTATTTCTCGTAACTTGGTTTTGATTGAGTGACTGCATAATTTAGCTTCCCAGAAATGCTTATTTGAAAGCATTTGTTAGTGTCCATTTAGGAAGCAGACACAAAATGTAACCTTGCTAAGTCCTCTGTAACTCACTTGTAGGAGTAGTCAGTGAAGCAGGGGTACAGGCCTTCCTCATGTCCAAACTGCTCTCTTCTCAAGGATGTTTAAGAGCATCCACTGGGAGAGTGAACTCTAATGATAGTAACGTGCTTTAGCACAGAAATTACCCTTTACTTGTGGCTTAGTAAATGGGGCTGGACCTACACGTCTGTATATGGTGGATGTGTGTCGGCATATTAAAAGTTTGTGGAAGTGTGCAAAAGTTTGAGCCTGATCTGGAGCTGGGGGAATAGTGAACAGTGTGGATAAAAACATGGAAGCTGTAGACTCAGCATATGTAAAATATGTGCATGGACTTGTAATTCAAGTAGTAACAAAGTTATTTGTTTTTTATTTCTAAGAGAAGTAATTTTGCTTGACTTCTGAAACTGGATTGTGTTTCAGGTAAGGCGTTTAAAATCCCATCCATCAATTGTTCTGTGGAGTGGAAACAATGAAAATGAAGCAGCAATTGCAAGTAACTGGTTCTCCATACCACATGCTGACAGAGAAGTCTATATCAAAGATTACGTGATGCTGTATGTGAAGAACATCCGAGAAATAGTTCTTGCTGTAAGTGATCTCAAGAAACTGGGGGGGAATATGGCTTGACAAAAGGTTTTGATGTTTGCAATTTGAGCAACTTGGGGTTTCTTTTTCTTTTCTTTTCTTTTCTTTTCTTTTTTTTTAAATCCTGTTTGGAAATGAAAAACAGGACATTATCAGGGAATTGCACTTTCCAAGCTTGTATAAACAACTCTAAACTCAAGGGTCATCCGCAAAACAAAAAATGACTGTGTGATATGTTTCCTTCCTATTTTAATTGCTCCACAAATGCCTTCACATGCAATGGACAAAAATCAGCTTGCCTATTAATTAATCCAGATGACCAATTTCCACAATTCTGATTTTGTTGAAGCATACTGTAAGATGGATTTAACAACCCTCAACCTTTTAATTGTAGTTGAAGAAATTAATGAAGATAAATCTCTAGTGTGTGCTTCCAGTATTTGACCTAAGGGTTTGGCTTAAGTAGGTTAAACAAAAGCTACGCCAATCATTGTCCTTCTCATGCTATTTGGTCATTATATTATTTTTTGTGGTGTGTGGTGGTTTTTTTTGTTTTGTTTTTAAACAGACTAATGATGTTTTACAGTATATGAAAGCAAAACAAAATATTTGAAATAAGACTTAAACTGTGAGCAAGCAGACCAGAAGCACCTGAAATCTCTGGTGATGTCTACTGTGATTTGGCACTATCTATTTTGCTTATGTTTTGTAGTTTTATTTCTTCCTCCTTGGAAGTATTGTAGTTCTTCATTACTTCATAGAATCTACTTTTAACTAACTTTTGTTTGCGTATGTATAGTGAAATTGATTTGAAAGTCCCAAATTGATGTTGCATAACTGTATAGGGATTTATAATCAATACTTGAACCCTGGTAAGTATTCTTAACTCCCTGTTTAGCTAAGAGATGTGTAGAATGACAAAATGTTGCAAGAGCTTTGCATAGTTAGAATGTCCCTCTTCCACAAGAGAGCAGGAGTTTTTGTTAACCTAAAAATGCTAGTGGCCTTTTCTTAACCCAGTTACCCCTTGTGTAGCATTCATGTTACTGACTTCAGGGTATGATAATACTAGTCTAACCTCTGTCATTTTGAGGATGAGATGCATTTTATGTTATGGGGCTCATGACCTGAAGTTTCCTTTGCACTAAGCCAGGCAAATGATATGTAGGTCACAGCAATGTTATTGCTTGTTATTAGAGGCTACTGGCATTGTCAGAGTAGTTGTACTCTGAGAATTTATGGTGCCTTTCTACTGGAAAGGTGGAGATCCAGGAAAATAATAAAAATGAGGAATGGGTTTGAAAGAACCTGCTGAAAAGGATCCTGCTCTTGAGAAGTTACGTGTTCTAGGTGTTAATGGTTTCTTACAATCAAGATGTTAAGCAGGAATATGGATGTCTGTATTTCACTTTCTTTCAACTGAGTGGCCTGTATAGGTATGCTGTGGTGTTTCTGTGACTGGCTGCATGATTTGGATGGCCAGTGCCTGTGCCGCAAAGTGAGGTGTTCTGGCTTGATACTGTTTTTCAGTTGTAGTCCGCTTGTGCATTGTTGCTGTCCACCAGGGACCCTCTTTTATTTTAAACCCATAGATTAACTATTTTGAGTTCCAGAAAGAATCCTACAGTGAGGTAATTTCAGGTCCTGTATAATACAAACCAGCTGAAGAAACGTGTAACTACTAGCAGAACTGGACTGTATCACTTAAAGACTGGGGAATCTAGGATATTCTGTAATAAATTGTCTCAGTTAATTGTCAATTACTCATTTAAAAACAAGCAGTGGGGGGCAGGGTGGAGAACAGGGCTACTCTTTCTTAAAATGAAGCACATGTCTAAGTGCTTTGGTGTGTTGGAGCCAATTGCTGTAACTTGTGACTGGTAATTCGGGCCTCTATCTTACAAGTAAAGTGATAAATGAATTATACCTGCAGAAGGATTCCTTCAGTACTTTGTAGGATACTGAGGATACTGATAAAAGATTTAGTATACTAAATCTGCTGAGGCTATAAATAAAGGCCTGAATAATTTGAAATGTAACCCATTGTATAGTCTCATGTACACTGAGATGCAGAGCCAGCCAAAATTACAATAACCTGCAATGCTACCATGCAGGCATGCAGAATACCTTGGTTTTGTTGAGACTAAATTTAGGTGACTACTTAATAACAAAGGGGAAAAATCATAGCCTCGTTGCTGCAAGAACACTACAAAAGCAATGATTTTACATAAAGGGAAGAAGTAACAGTACTCAAATATTAATGTTCCTTGAGTTTATTTTTCATGAGATGCACTTTAAATAGCTTTCATTAAGAATTTAGAAGCATATAAAGATAGAAAATCTCTTGATGTGAGGAGAAAATCCCTTAGAACAGCAGAGCAAGCAATATCGTGCCTAACTGTCTTCCAGGAACAGGAATAAGAAGCTAATTAAGCTAGTAAAGATGATGAATGTCAGGACACAAAGAGGAATGTTTCCTAAGTGGTGACTCAGAAATTTGGAAAAGGCATGTTCTTCCCCTTTCCCCCCTTTTCAAAATGTATTCTAGATATTCAGATGATAAAAGCCAATCACTTCATGAGGGGTTGTGTGTTGTTTTTTTTGTTTGTTTGTTTGTTTCCTAATCCCAGGAAGATAAGAGCCGTCCTTTTATTGCATCCAGTCCTACCAATGGCTTGGAGTCAGTTGGAGAAGGTTGGGTCTCTCAGAATCCTTATGATACCCATTATGGTGACACTCACTTTTATGACTACAGCAGTGACTGCTGGAACTGGACAGTATATCCTAAAACTCGTTTTGCTTCAGAATATGGATTTCAATCCTGGCCATCCTTCAGTACACTGGAAAAGGTAAGGCTGGGCTTCCAAACCTTATTGTTCCCTCTGCTGTCATTTACTGAGGGCAATGAGTATCTTCCCAAGAAACCAGAGCATCACAACTGCAGCTGGGTTAATGCAGTGCTAGGTGTGGTAAGTGGCAGGTGGGATAGAAGCGTGTGGTAGTGTGGAGGGAGGGGATGAAACTGGACTGTATCCCTCCTCAGTGGTAAATATATTTGCCTTGATGTTGCAAGAGGAACCAAGCTTAATACAATCAGTTGTTTTATTAGGGATGCCGTTATAGGAACACCAGAGAACAGTCTTGTATTTTTTTCTAATTATCTGTGTTTTAAAAATTTCTTTTCCCTTCTTAACCAGTAAGTGACACTTTTTTTTGAGCTCTTCAAATGGAGAACCTTGTATTGATTGAAATGTTAAGGCACTGCTCAACCCTGGCTACTAGCTTAATTTCAGATTTACTTGTCTATGGGTTCTTCTTCCATTGGATGTGAACTATAAAAGATGAGCAATATTGTGACTTACTGTAATAAAAAGTCGGGTGGCTGTGCCTGGTAGATGAGAGAATGTTACAAGACTATTCATTTTAATATTAATTTTATGTAATATATAGCTTCATAATGATTGCCTAGCATCTGTTTTCAGTGGCTGTGTTGAAGGATATGTGTTCATTTAGAAACAGAAGAAAACACAACCAATGCTGAAATGTGCTGAATTCTAAAAGTATTGATTTTTATCATTTTTACATTTATTTACTTATATGCAATACATAAAGAAAAAGATATTTAAGAGGATTTGGTTTAGTCTCTTATTAAATCAAGATGCTGTATATTTGATCTTATTTTTCTAGTTGAAGCAGAGATATATCGTTCTGTTTGTTTCTCCATTTGTTCAGAGAGAGATGAATATCATGTTGATTGATACTCATGCATGCGTCTAAAAGTTCGGAATGGTCCTTTCAGTTTGCTGGGCAAAATATATGATCTGAGACATAATCAGTACAATTGTCCATATTAATAACAATGAAAAATTTTCAATCTATCCAGCCTAAAAAGGAATAAATTGAAATAAAAGATTTTATAGAGATAGTAATTACAATGAAAGCTTAACAGTAATAGCTATATGAGCTATACTGCATTGTTGTCCTTAGTTGGAAAAAAAAAAACACATTTCATGATTGTTTGTTTCCAGAGGCAGATTTTTGTAGCATGTTTTGAACGTATATTACTAGAATTTATAGTCCTACTAGCTTCTGATATTTATTACCCTGGAAGGAATGCAGGTTCTTCCCTTCTAAGATACCAAATATGTCTAGATGTACATGACTAGAGTACATGCTTTCATCTTAATCTGGGGTGTTTCTGATTTACTACAAACCCAAGCAAACCTTTGAGGTCCCTTGGTTGAACTCAACCTTAGGACAAATAAGTTTAATGCCAGTGAGCCACAGTTACTCTGGCAGGTTGAACAGCAGTGTCTGTTTTCATGTGTTTATACAAAGACTGTAAGCAAAGGGTGTTACTTAAATTTTTTGCATGACTGCATGAGGCACTATAGAAATGTATTATCAATTTTAAAGGTTTTGAATGATGTCAGGCAGAGTGTAATAGATAACCTTTTCTGAATATCCTGCCAGTCATTAAATGCAAAATGCGTGTTAAATGCACGTTTTCATTCAGATATTTTACTTTTGTGTTTTTAAAAGGTTTCCTCCACTGAGGACTGGTCCTACACAAGCAATTTTTCTCTCCATCGACAGCACCATGAAAATGGCAATGACCAGATGCTTCAGCAGATTGGGTATCATTTCAAGCTTCCCCAGACCACGGATCCCATAAAAAAGTTCAAAGATATGATTTACCTCACTCAGGTAACAGCGATATCTTCATACTTGTTCATAGCTGTTCATACTTGTTCCAATAGATACTATCAGTGGTTTAAACTGGACCTATTTTGTTAGGTAATGTTGTCATACAGAAACAGTTTCTGCATTGAAGAGTCCAGTTTAATTTGGAACTGGCTTGTCTCTCATTTATTGGAGAGACTGCAGTTTTCATCACAGAGGGCAGGAATACTTCATGGGGAATTTCCCAGAAACTGGCTCAGTCAGGAGAAATCTGGCTGCATGTGCTACTTTGTTCCCTGTCCTCAGGAGGGCACACTCATAACGCAGGGATGTGCTGGACTTTCTTGGTATGCAGCTCTTCCTGGGGCTGCTCTGTGTTATTCCCTGTTCTAGACAGGGTATGTTTTGCTTTTCATGTGGCCCCAGTAGGCTTATTGCTTCTGTTTTTGCCACAAGGAACACATTAGTTTTTGAAACAAAATTCTTTGTAGAGAATGCAGTTGTCTGTGAGTGAGATCATGAGTAGCTCTTGTTTTGTTATGGATTCTAATATTTATGTTTTAGAGAATCTATTTTTTTTTTTTTTCAAATCAGTAGGTTATGTTTTGCTCTTCGTCTGAATTAAGTTTGCCTCATGCTTATTTCTTTATTTATAATTTCTCTGTGACTTATAAATGATTCTGAGTAACTTTTCAATGTTGCTAAGCAAGTCTAAAGTGCTATTCTATTTTTTGTTGTGTTCCAAGAATTTCAGAAACACTCTTGATGGGAATAACTGCACATTCACTAAGTTTTTAATGTTTGAGAGCTGCTGTCAGCAAGTTTTATATAAAAACAAAACAGCTGGAGAACTTTAAGCACTGATGACAGGAGAACAAGGATAGATGATGCTGTGAAATTGAAAGCAGGGGTAAAACTTGCACAGTGAGATCCTGACTCAGAAAGCTGTGAGAGTTTCTGCAGGGTTAAGTCTGTTGAGGCCTTATTAACAGGCTAAGTAATTTAAGAATACCAGAATGATGGTAGCAAAAAAGATAAGGAGAGTAAACTTGGCTCTAGTAGTTAACTTAGAAGTGTTCTTTACCTTTGAGCTGTCCTAAAGAATAACTTTTTCCTTCATTTTGAGACTTCTTTTAATAATTCCCAGCCTAGTAACATTCTTTGTGAAGAAAATAACTGGCTCTTTGGCTTCTGTTGAGAGCCTCACCAATGCAAAATTATGGAAAGTGTTTTTTAAAGATGAGGTGGGGAGGGAGGAAAGAAGTGGGAGTGCAAGTGAAAAGAGTTCTGCTCTTTGGGTGCAGAATTTTGAATGTATACTGGGAACATGTATTGTATGTGTTTGAAGTTATGTGCTGTTGCTGTGATGCCTGCGTTACATGTCAATATATACACATATGCTTTGAAAGTAAAGTACATCAAAAATAACCATTTTTTTAATGTATTTGTTAACCAAGGTGATGCAGGCTCAGTGTATAAAGACAGAAACTGAATTCTATCGTTTTAGTCAAAGTGAAATAATCAAAGGAGAAGGACACACAATGGGCGCTCTATATTGGCAACTCAATGACATCTGGCAGGCACCTTCATGGGCTTCCTTGGGTAAGTTTTGCAACAGTCTGATAAAATGCACTAACTGTCAGTCTTTGTTTTGCTCAACTGGTAACGTCAGAATAAGAAGTAAGGCTCTGTGCTCTCTCTTGCGTGACTTTGCACACTTTAAACATGTGTCTGACCATCCCGTAGAAATGCTTTCCGGAGCGGTGTTTTACAGCATCATCCTAATACTCTGTGGAAGAGGATAATGAAAAAAGCAATTCTTTTCCTATGGAAGTTTTGCTATTTAAGTTCAGATTTAGCAGCCAGCAACTCATAGCCATGTTTTAGAAAGGTTTAGTTTACAGAAGTTAAAATCATATGTATTTCTTAATTCTTGAAAATATATATTTCATTTGAGCAGAGTTCTGATTTCTCCAAAAGAAATAAGGCAATCATTGAAGACAGATAAAGCTGCCTATTAGCAAGCGGTGATGGTTAAGAATGAGGGCACAACCCCATTTTCCAGAGAAATTTTGCATTTTTTACAAGAGTTCTTTTAAAATTGGAAATTTCTAAGAAATTCTGTTTCCAAAAGGGCCCAGAAATCCCTGATTATATTAGTTGGCTCAGCTATACAGATGCATGTGAGCACCTAGCCACCCTGGATGAGAATGGACAGAGAGACGGCTAGTGGGATAGGAGGCTAAGAAGGAGCACCTATACTTAAAATTATGCTTTCCGTAATAGTCTGAACAAATTTGGTGATTTTGTCCACCCCTGCCGTAAAATGACCAAAACAAATCCCTTCAGTAGGCAGCAGTGCATTGTCCAAAACCTATGGAACTGTGATCCTGTTCTGAGCAGGATGGGATTTATGATCTAAGGGTTAGGCATCTAGATTTCTTCTGTAGTCAGTTGGCAGAGATGGTTATCTCCAGAGTGATTCATTGTGTCCTTAGCTGTCTAATAAGTGGGATGAAATTATCTTCTCCGTGTAGAATTTGATCTTCATAGAACTTTGCATGACACCTCTCACCCAGCATAACTTCCGAGAAGCTCTTTATAGGAAAAGATGACTAGCTGAGATTTGGTGTCTAACGTAGTGTCAGGTGAGGTGAATTGCTCTTTGTTGCTAAATTATTCTGCTAATATGCTATTTAGCCTAAACTGCACATGATATCTCCTTTTATATTTATATATATATATATATGAAGAGAGAACTCACTTAGGCAATAAGAAATAGGAGAGGAATGTGTGGTATGAGGGAAGTAGCTGTGTTTCATGTTTCATACATTTTATCAGGAAGTCACTAAGAGTTAGTGTTAAGTTCTGGATCTGTCCTTAGAACAAAATGCCATTTGGCCATGTTTTAGAAACTTAGCTTGCCCCACCCTTCCTGTCTTCCTTTTTAGTTCTCTGAGAGTCATTTGTCCTTCTCCCATTTTTTTTTATTCATCCAAGCAAAGCAGCCGCCGCCAACATCGGAAAACAAAGCAGTAGAAGTAACAGGGTATTTTATTTACATGTTAAGACAGTGGTCCAGCTCATGTTTCTGGACTTTCTGTTCTTGTAGTATCCCAGTGTTTATTTTTGTGACTAGCAGTGACTGATGATCTTGGGCTTTCAGTGCCTCAGAAGAAAAAGATGCTTGGAAAAATGTCTCTTTGTAAAGTCAGGTGTATTGATAGATGTAGTGATTGTGAAGACCATAAATGTGTCTTTTTAAGTACAGAGCTGATGTCATTGTAGAAAATACATCAAATACTTGAATTATTCATATGTTGTTGAAGTTAGTTTACAGAAAAGAAGCTCAGCAGAGATGCAGCTGTCCCTTTGTTTTGTTCTATTCCCTCAGTGGAATGAGGAAAGGTTTAATATTCATTTAATTAGGCAGTGTGGTAGAGGGATTTTTGAAATGCTAATGGATGAAATTATGCAAAACTTCAGAGAAATTAGTTTTATTTGCACTTCAAAAACATGTTTCTGCATCTTGTTAGATGGCACGGAAGTATCACCAAAGTGCTTCTTATTTAAATCTGTTACTTCACAGAGACCCATGGAGGGGCTTGCAAAATTTCCTGTACCAAGCGGAAATGTTTCCTCATGAAATGGGGAGGGAAAAAGGGAGCAAATATATCTCACTTTAACTTACCTTTAAAATGTTTGCTTGGAATTGAATGAAAAGACAGAACGGTACTTCTGCCTTCAGTTCAGAAGTAAACAGGTTCCACCACAACTGGGTTTTGACTGTTAGCGCCTGGTTGTGAAGCCAGTTGTGCTTTAGCATCTGTGTAGTGTGTTTTGGTGAAGAGTGCTGCGATGTGTGTGGCAATTTGCCACCCTCACACAAAGGTCACCTTGAGGCACCAAACTCAGTTGTCATGAGATTCCCTTGAAGAGATAACTGGCTTTTATTGCAGGTTCAATATTCAAAGCCCCTGGTGAGCTTGAAACCACAGGCTATTATGGAGAATAATACTGAATTTGAATTCTTGCGACTGATGTGAGGAAAGAACTAGCAGCATGTTTCTCAGGTTGCATTTAATGGTGTGAAGTGATTAATTAAAAATCCATTCCAGGGAGAAGAACTGTTTGTTCTCACTCCTGCTATGAGTGTAGAAAGCTTCAGGGAACAGCCAGAAAAGAGGGTACTAGGGTCTCTTCACAAACCTAATTTTAGTTTCCTGTTCTGAAGTTTGATATTACAAAGAGTGTTGACCCCAGGTTATTATCAGGAAAAAACTGGGGAAATTGGATTTCTTCAGGAATTCTTTTAAATGTGAGGGGAGAAGGAGGTGGAAACCGCCTCAGGGCTGTTTTAAATAACTTTGGACTGTTGCCTTTGGGTATGCATACCTGTAACAGGAAAGTTTAAACCCAGAAATATCTCATAACTACTTGATCTCCGGATTTCTTGCATCCATTTTAGGGGCAGGGGGAGTATTTTATATGCAACTTGCCTAATTTTTAAATCAAGAAATACGACTCTGATCGTAAGGAAATCAAGACAACAGGTGAACTGAAAAATGTGACTTTTCTAATCAGTGAGCTTCCTGTTGCTGGAAAAGTTTTCTTCGGAAGTCCCTTCCTGTGTGAAACTGCTCCAGCAGTTGAGCTTTGTTCTTCAAAGTGGCTGTGGGCTTTCTGGGAAGGGAAATACCACCTTAAAAAGCTGATCTCAGGTAAACAGACTAGTGATGTTTGTAAACATCCCAAAACAATAGCTATAGTAGTTGAACCCTAGAATGAGTTTTGAAATGGTAAAAACTTTTAAGTGTGTGGTTTGTTTATTGAGTATTTTGTTTGGTTGTTTTTTCCCTGCAAAAGTGCAATGCCAAGTTTACTCTGAATTGTTTTCTCCGCTGTGCAAGTTTCTTGAGGATCTCTGTATTTGCTGCGTAGGTAGAAAACCTGTCCTTCCTTCCAGTAGCTACTGTAATGTGGTTACATGAACCATTCAGAAACCAAAGCACGGGGAAAATTGAGGGTAGGGCCCATTAAAAGAGAAATGGGACTTCATACTATTCTAAGCAACAAAAACTGCTCTACTTCAACTGCATTGTTCATTTTTGTATTTAAGATAGTAGAAGCCTAGATTTTCATCATGTAAATTAAGCTAAGGAAAAAATTTAAGTCATCAGACACTGAAACCTCAGCCCATATTGGGTGTCTTGTCTGTGTTCATGGTGGGCTCTGTCTGAGGCCTGCAGTGAACAGCATCTATTGCACTGACAATTCAGATTCCTGAGAGTCTTGTGGCAGTCCTGTGGGCTTCAGAAAGTTCAGTCCCTCCCAAAGCCTGGGCTTGGGCACGGTGTTCATTTCTCATACAAGGACTGTTGCTTTTATTTTTTACATTAGATACTGCCCCACAGTTTCGTGTGTTTCAGATAAGCTGTCCCCAGTCCAAATTTCTCATCTTCGCAAGTTTTATGGCCCTGAAAAATAATTTGTTAGCACTCCCTGTTTTTGGAGGAATTGTCCTTTAGACCACCAATGATTTCTACCAGGAGTTGTCCTTGGAATGCAACAACATGGCTTTGTTCATGTACTGAAGAGCACCAATATGCTATGTTCATCAGTTTAGCAAACTGTTTTGAAGAAACTCTGCAGCCTCTCCTCAAGTATTCTTTCAGACTTCGTCTCTTCAGTTTCTTTCAGTCTGATCTTGTAGTAAAGTTCAAATTTGTATGGGTTGTCCAGGCAGATACAAGCTTTTCTTGTCTGTTCACCCATCTAGCTGTTTGTGAGCTTGCTTGAAACAAGGTGATGTGCAAGGTGCTGAGCTGGAGCTGATGTGCTTTGTTCTCCCCAAAGTTCATTCGTGTCTGTGTGGAGTGCTGGCTGAGCATGTTCAGGTCTGCCTGTTGAAAGCCACAGACACGCCCTTTAAAGACCTACATCATTCTGGATATGAGGTCCTTAATTATGAGGTGTTTGAAAGTGCAAAGAGCTCTGTACAAGCACCAAAACACTGAGGTAATTGGTCCCAACAAAAGCGTGTTACTGGATATATTTTTCCAGTATCCCTGAACTTTAAACCTGTTGCATAAAACAAAGAGCCAGAAACAAAAACGAAACGGGTATCTAAGTTTTCTTTCCTTATGAGGTTATGCAGCTGACTTGCTACTATTTTTTTAGTGCTGTTTCAATGACTAGATAACGGTCAAGCAAAGAGAGTGAAAATGCTGGCAGTGGGTGCTAGGTTGAAAATGAATAGAGAAAGAAACGGAAATGGTTCCTCTTTCAAAATGTCTGTGTGGCAGTGTTGCATCTGGCAAAATTACTTTTTTTTTTGGAGAGGAGCCAAGTTTTGATGGCTTTTCCAGTTTGTTAGTGACAGACTATCAAAGTATTAAAAGTTATGAGGTACAGTTTCCCATTAAATAAGCGAAGCGAACTGTTTGGCATATCTACAGTATGTGTTTACTAAATCCCATACAGTAAACATTGTCTCTAGACCTTGGCAAATTCATTTTGCCTAACTTAGAGCTGTCCTTGGTTCGAGAACTTGGGCTTCATTGCTTCTGATGTTCTAAGGAAGAACTGAAAGAGGAGAGCTGAGAAAAGGAGAAGAGAGAAATTGGTCAGACTATTGTCTGTTTCTTTACAGTGGTGGCAGTTGGTGGCAATGCCACCAATGCCTGTGTGTTTGGATGCTCTAGCTGCTTGCTTAACATGTAACATTCTGTCAATTCTGTTAACGTCACTTGTGTTTAAAGCTTCCTTTAATCGGATGACAGCATATCAACGATAGGACTGAAACTTAAAAATTGTGACTCTTTGGTGAAGCTCAAAAAAAGCTTGAAAGAGCATCAGATTCCTTCCAGAGGAGAGCCTTGCCTGGAAGGAAACAAGATTAGCTTCAGTCATTCTCTGCACCTTCTAGAGGTGATAAAAGGGTGGAGGGGACATTGTATTGCTATAGCAGAACCTGAGAGCACAGGAGGGGATTGTGTGCTAAGGCAATGTTGGATTCATCTGAGTCTTTCTCCCTTTTAACACTTTCCAGAGTATGGTGGTAAGTGGAAACTGCTCCATTATTTTGCCCAGAACTTCTTTGCCCCACTACTGCCTGTGGCCTATGAAGATGAAGGTGTGCTGTACATCTATGGTGTCTCAGATCTTCACATGGACCACGAGCTGACTCTGAAGGTAAGTGACACCTCTTCAACTACTCTCATGTCCCTTCCTGTAGAATGTCAGCTACTGAATGCAGTAAAAATGAAATGAGCACATCTTCATATAGACAAACTTCAGTAAGTCCATTCCCAAACACAACGAGATGCAATTCATGCCTTTAATCTTCTTAGGGGAAATACTCCCTTTGTTATTATTATAATACTCTGTACTGTTTCACAGAACAAGGAACTAAGTGCCTGTAGGTATAGGCCTGAACCTAACTATTCTGTTGCAATCTTGTAGGGATTTATGGTTGAATAAACAAAGTGTGTAAAATGGTACCTCACTACTTAATCTGTTCCCTGGCTCTTAGAACTAGTTTGATTAACTGAACTGGGGGGAAAAAAGGATCACACCCTCCCTTGCCAGCATTTAAACTACACCGCTTTGGGAAAAATAGCTGGATTGTTTTGTGAAATATCAACAAAACATCTCTGTGTACTTTAACTGCAAGGTCACCTATGCAATGTCACCATTTTACAGTTGATGCCCTTATTGTGTTTATAAGGTTAGTAATTTTTTTTTTAATAAAAATTTAAAATCAGCTCATATTTCTGTTCTGGAGAGGTTTTTGGCAACTGACAGCCTCTGGTATGGAAAACGGTTGCCATTTCTGGATTGTCGGTTCTTAGGGTAGGATTACAGTTAATGAAATTATTTATTTCTGGTCTGAGTTATTGTCACAGACTTAAATTAAAATTTTCTCATAATATCAGAGAAGTATTGGCAATAGACTAGGTACAGTGAATATTGTATTTAGCAGCTCAAGAAGATTTGGAACTTCAAACTTTTGAAAGGAGTCAAGATGTGTTTCTGACTGCAGACCCCTGTTAAGGTCCAAAACCAACCTAAAATGTATGGAGAGGGAGAATGCTGTCATTCTCATTAAGTGCCTGTCTTCCAAATTATGCATTTTGAAATGAAAGGGTGTATTCATAATTCATACGTGATCTCTGGGAATGTATATTTTACTGTATTAATGTAACTTCTGAAGTCCCTTTTCAGATAATATAGCTTGCTTCTGTTTAACAGTGATTGTGCACAATTGCTAGATTACCCAGTTGGGTTACATCAAATAATACTGAGCAATTTGAAGAAAATCCTTTGTTTGACTTTTTTAGTCAGACAGGGGAGGGAAAAAGTCAACAAATTAGCCACTTACTAATTCCATTTTCCAGCACACCCTTGAGAGGAATTGGCAACCCCCCCTCTCAAGGAGCCTGGAGAAAACAAAAAGCCTTGCAGATCAGAAAAAGCAACAGATCCAGGTTGTTTGACACAGACTTGCTGTTAGGTTTATGTAATGATCTAATTATTATTCAGTATTGATTGTTTAAATCTTTGTAAAGTTTCTTGCTATTAGAGTTGAAAATCGGCTGGTACTGTCAGGAGAACATCTCTTCCTGTAAGTGACGGAAAACCTAGGATGCTGGGTTGTTTTCAGAGATTTAACTTTTCTTCTGCTCAGCTTTGTGCTCTCTCAACATGCTTGATAGGTCGTTGTGCACTCATGGAGTTCTCTGGAGCCAGTATGCACCCTTGCCAAAAACGGTGTGACTGTTAAAGCACAAAGTGCTGTCCCCATCTACAAGGAGTCCATAAATGACTTGCTGGAAAGATGCAGAAATTGTACCAGGAAAAGCTGTGTTGTTACTTTTTACCTTGTGGGAGAAGGTGGACTCCAGAGCCCCATGAATCATCACTTCCTTTCATCCCTGAAGGATGCTGTAGGATTGGAAAAGGCGCAACTTAGTGTAAGCATCAGTCATGCTAAATTACGGTATTTGATTCTGCTAATCTTGGTATTTTGAGTTGTTTGCCTGCTATGTATTCAGTGCCTGCTTCCACTGAATGTTCTGTCTCCTTAGCTGTAGCAATTTTAGCTTCCACGTAGAGGAGTTCAAAATAATGTTGTTTTTTTTTTCTGTGTCACTATATGCATATCTGAATAACACTTTTCTTCATGTATGTAGTTTCTTGTGTCTTTTTTTTTTTTTTAATAATGAAGTCTCCATTTCACATGTTTTCACTGTCTTTCACCTTACTGCTGCAGCTTTGCTCCCTTCATTCTTTTTCTCTGTAGACAGCAAATAGCATTGTGGCAAGTGCTTTTGGCTTGCAAACAGGTCAGTACTAGGTGATGCTAGTTCAGCTGAGTGTGGAGTACATTATTGTCAACAGTATCTCTTCTTGAAGTGCTCAGACTCTAAGATCAGTGTACCATTGCTAACATGCAATATTGCATGATCATTTCCTTCTGCAAATCCCTGCCCTCCAGCTAAGGGGTTCTGATTTGCATAATAGTGATTATTTTATAATATCTATAAAGTGTGGCAGTCTTCTGAAAAAGCGCAAAAAGCATCAGTGTTGTATAATATTCTCTTATTCCATTTGCTGGTTTTCCCTAGATTTTTTCTGTTCCTTGCAAGCATGCTTTGTATATGTATGTGCAAGCACGCTCCTTGTGCATGTGTACAGACACACGTGCACACACACATTTGGTTAAGCTTCACTTTTTTATATGTAAATCTTACTGCAAAATTCTTAATCAGCAGAGTGGCTAGATGGCGACCTGTGCGTTCTCACATGTGGCTTCCAAACTGCAGCTTTGCTTTTCAGAGATAATCTAAACAAGGGGGGAATAGAGGTCTTTAATCTCTTTAAATCTGGACCAGCATAATTGCTTTACAAAAAGAAAATGAGCTAGATATTCCCCTCTTATCTCTTTCATGGCAGCATGGCCTGCCTCCTCGATATACAAAGGAAAGAAATCAGCCTGTTTTTTATTTTTTTTTCATCTGGTGGCACAATCTGGAGTCTGAGTCATGCTGGTTTTTTTTTGGATGACATCACCATTAATAAAAGCTCTGCAACTGGAGCACCGTTGGGAAATTTCACTCCTTTTTCCCATGGCTGTCTTGTCTCTGCAGTAGTAACTAACAAGGATAGCTAGCAAGGATAAATGCAGCATAGTTATTTTAAGAACATATGCAGCTGTGATTTAAAAAAAAAAAATCTGTTTTGTGAGAAGCTGGCACTTCTATACGTAGTCACTAACAATCTAACTAGACTATCAAATATATTGCTAATCCAAGTGTTACTCTTCACAGCATTGCTTTAGTGTTTCTTCAGAAAACACAAAATGTAAAGCAGGTGTGCTTTTTCTTAAAAATTAATAGCATTGTTTTTCTTTTAAGCAGGATGTGTTTTCTGCACTTGTTTGCTTTCTACATGTAGCTAATTGGTATTTGAAAATGATCACGGAATCACAGAATGTTAG
>VXAA01001156.1:174672-190968 GCA_013399115.1 Anseranas semipalmata | reverse complement strand
GGCCAGCAGGTCAAGGGAGGTAATTGTCCCCCTCTACTCTGCCCTTGTGAGGCCCCACTTGGAGTACTGCATCTACTGGGGCCCCAGCACAAGAAAGAGGTAGACCCATTAGGGTGGGTCCGGAGGAGGGCTACGAACGTGATCAGAAGGCTGGAGCACCTCTCGTATGAAGAAAGGCTGAGAGAGCTGGGGATGTTCAGCCTGGAGAAGAGAAGGCTCTGGGGAGACCTCATTGCAGCCTTCCAGTACTTAAAGGGGGCTAATAAAGAAGATGGAGAGCAACTTTTTTTACCTGGGCAGATAGTGATAGGGCAAGGGGGAATAGCTTTAAATTAAAAGAGGGGAGATTTAGATTTAGATGTTAGGAGGAAATTCTTTACTCAGAGGGTGGTGAGGCACTGGACCAGGTTGCCCAGAGAAGTTGTGGATGCCCCATCCCTGGAGGTGTTCAAGGCCAGGTTGGATGGGGCCCTGGGCAACATGATCTAGTGAATGGCATCCCTACCCATGGCAGGGGGATTGGAACTACATGATCTTTAAGGTCCTTCCAACCCAAGCCATTCTATGATTCTATGAACTGCTATGATTAAAGACTTTGGAAGACTCATAATCTTTAAAGTTGCCTGACTAAAGCTGCTGACTTGATTTTGCAGAAGCAAACCTACATTAAATAACAAACAATATTAAAAGCAACCCAAAGAGGCTGAGAAAAGCCTTGAGAAAGCACACCCCCACCATCACTTCTGGCTCAGCTTCCCGCCTTGCATTAGTCCAGCCTCTGATGCTGCACCTCCTCTGCCCCCAGCATCCTCTTTGAGCAGAGTGTGAGATATCCAGGTAGCAAGCAGCCAGCAAAGTGGAGGGTTCTTCTCCAAACAGCCAACCAATTTGGCAGGAACTGGGAAAAAACATACGGCATTGGCCATAGGTCAAGGCCAACCACAGCTTCGTCCAAAGCAAAGGAAGGGGAAGAAATGAGATGGTGTTAACACAATATCCTTTCTGAATCTGACCAGTGCAGCATTTGTGTCCTCCCTCGCACTGTGCAGATCAATAGAAGTTGAAACACAAAATTGCTCGAGGTTCAGAAGACCTCATTGCCTAAACAAGATCCAGTGTACAACACAAAAGGCACCAGTACTTCCATGCAACATCATTAGTAAAAATACTAGTTCTAGTCTTCCAGCAGGCATGCAATAATTCATGCTCTCACAAACATCACATTAGCATGCTAATGCCAGATGCTTTTGAACGCCATTTTAATACCAAAAGCAACCTAGTTCATACATAGGCTCAGGATAGTATTCCTTTTTCATTTGCTCCTGCTTCTGTTTTTCTGTTGATCTGATACTTCAGTGATGTAAGTAACAACCTGAAGTATTCAAATATGAAATTGCAAAAAAAAAAAAAAAATCATAATTAAACAACCAAGCAGACTGAATATAATTTACAGTTAGTTAAAAATGAGAAAAAAGTAATCCACAGGAGGTTTTCTTTTGTGTGTGTGTGTGTGTGTGTGTGTGTTCGTTTTAATTGCTTTGAATGTGAAGTCTCACCTGCTTACACAACTAGCTGTCAGAAGCAGTGAGTGGACATGTCAAATTAGTACTAGCATACCTGAAACCAGCACTGCAACGACTAAATCTTTTCTGGACATTTTAAAGTGGTAGTTAATCCAGACAGTCAGGATATTACAAGACTAGCCCAAGCCATTTGTAAGTACCACACACCTACTGCCTTTTTAAAAGTACAGTCTTTGCAGATATTTTAGGCAAATACCTTAATAGATGTGCTTGTCTTACACAGATCCCCAAAGTCTGAAATACATAAAATGCCTATCCAAGGAAAGGATCAAGTGCCTTCACTCTACAGAACTTAAAGCAGAATAATATATTCATCAAGAATTTGTATGCCTTGAGAAAAGGACTATGTAGCCTAGTAATCTGGTAACATGATTGAAAACGGGAATTTTAAAACCATATATTTATATTTTCCTGCCCCCCAAAATCATATTTCCCTCCATTAAAATAAACCAACTATTTTACTTAAAGAAAAATTAACAATTCCTACGTGCATGACTATAAACCTAGCTGGTTTAATTGCAGCAAATATCTAGAGAGGTATCACCACCAGGGAGAAACAGGAATAAAGTGGGAGGCATTTTTTGGCAGTGCAGTTATTGCCATGAACATACCATCTCAATACACGAACCCATAAAGGAGGCAGTAGATAACAGCCTTTGCAGCACAATCAAGTTGCTACAAGTTTGACTGCTACACCTTCTAGTTATATACCATACCCACCATTTCTTAAAAGATGCTAGAAAGGCAGGACACAACAGTTCCAGTACCACCTTTTCTTTGTGACACTGGGTGAACAAATCATTTCATCTACCAGCATTTGCTTCCCATCCCACCATTGTCCAGCACAAACCTGCAAAGCATAAACCCTTCCATCTTTTCTTGCTATAGGCTTGAGGTTTACTTAGAATGATGAGGTCCACTTCCACACTACTGCACCCTTAAAATTACTAACAATAATACATCTGCCTCCACTGAATTGGGAAAATGCCCTTAAAAAAAAAGAAATATGGCTATGTTTTCTTTTTTCTGAAAGGTAGTCCAGTTTCCACCAATACCACCACCATAGACACAAATCAGAACTACTGAAGCTGATGGAGGCACACAAGCATAAAAATAGGGCGAAAATCCTGAGAAGACATGCACTCAAGCCTATCAATTTATAGCGCAAATTATTTACTTGAGTTTTTATCTGGAAGCCTGTCTATCTTCCACACAACAGCCCTGTAGGCACTTTCATATTTTGCTGTTCCAATCGAGACTTGTATTACGGGATCAGATTCAACATCATGTAAAGAACCAAGGCATGTTCTTCTATTCATTTTTGCTTTTAGGGACTTCTGCCTCTGAAGGTTCATGGTCCAAAGTGCTTTGACCCACTGTGCAGGAACTGGAAAGTGTATCATAACATTTTCACAGTATTTCACAGAGGGTAAACGTGTTGTAGTTGAAGACATATTTATAAAAGCCTGAAGTTCTACATATGCCCCCTGAACCACTACCACAGCCTTCACAGAAAATGGAAGGTCTTCGCCATGATACTGTGTCCTGAAACGCATTAGCTCCAGCCTACAGGCATCAGTGGGTGTAAACTTAATAATTCGCAATTGCTCAAATTCCTCCATTTTGACACAGTTATGGAAATGGTAATCAAGAATATTGATCCATTTCTTCTCCACCTCCTTCTCAAAGTAACGTTCATCCCTCTTCTGGAGTTCCAGGTCATTTAGAGTTAGAAAGCAGTCAGAACTTCCATTCACAAAACACAAACAATAAACGTGTGTGATGACAGCACTTTCTATAAGTTTTCCCTCTGCTTTAGTGACTTTTCCCCAAAAGTTATCCACTATTTCTAGAGTCATTTCTTGCTCCTCATAATTTCTCCTTTGCTTAGAAACGGTTGGAAGTTTCATAAGCTCTTCCTCAACTGTTACAACGAAATCAGTGAAGTCATTATAATCTGTGGTTCCCAGCTTTAGCATCTGCTCAACCTCCGGCTCATGGATCACTTCTACTTTGGGATGATACTTCCTTTTCTCTGTGTAAGACACACACTCAATCTTCACGGTATGGATTTTTCCTGAAACATTATAGCTCTCCAGTTTGGGTTCAGATAGCTTACAGTGTGGCTGCAGCTGGAATTCTCTGAAAGGTTTCTCAAGGCCCTTTTCATAGTACATCTGCAATACTCCTCCAGCTAGAACCCTAAGGTAAATAGGGCCCCATTGCCGAGATGACATCATGTTCTTCTTTTCAGGAATCCGTAGCATGAACGGCCATCCATCAGCTCCCCGGCTCCTGAACAGGCTCTGAGGAACAGCTGGGGATTGCTTGTGCCACGCATGAGCACTGGAGATGGGTAGGCTTCCCACAGTGTCAGAGCCATCAGCTTGCAGGTGTTCAAGCCTCTCACAGATGTAGCTGAAGGAGCCCTGGTTAAGGCTCTTCTGATCATGGCAAACCTCTTTTTCTTTAGAATGACAAATGCCTTTGTTAAATACTTTGTCCTTCCTGTTAACATTAGCTGGTGATGTGCTGAGTGAGCATCCTTCCTTCCAAAAGGGACTGGAGAAACCACAGTCACTCTGGAAGTAGGGGAAGCGCCCCAGTGCCAACAACTCTCCTGACTTGTCACAGCTTCCTTGCAGATCAGGGATTCCTTCATTTGTTGATTTGGAGAATGAAGTCTTAACTGGATTGTCATTAGTCAAAGGAAAACTGCTGGGTTTCTGCAAGGCTAGGGAAGAGCAAACCCCAGGTGATGGAAGGTTAACATTTGATGGCCATTCAGGAATAGGATAAAGCACATGAATCCCAGGTTTCTGGATGCACAGACTGCCTGGGTAGTCTTTGGTAGGTGTAGTAAGTGGAGAGTTACTGGGGGGCCCAGGGCTTACATAGAAGTCAACTACAGGAGATGAGAGTGGAGTGCTGCCTGTAGAAGACGATCGACTTGAAGATTCATGCACATTTGAGAGATTGAGTTTAAGGCCATTTGCTTTACAACTGCTCTGATTATCAACCAATTTCTGAGGTGACTGGAAGAGTTGTTCGTCATCGAAGGTAACCCAATTGGCTGGATTTGTGGAACACATCTTGTAGGAGAAACCTGAAGCACTCGCAGATGTATCACCTGCAGACCACATACGAAGAAACGACATGATCAGAAATCAATTCTGTTGAAAGACAAACCAAGAAACCCAACCCTTACAATACTCAAACCACACAAAGCTTAAAATCTGCATGCAGTTTACAAATCATATAGAATCACTGAGTGTCTGGGGTTGGAAGGGACCTTAAAGATCATCTAGCTCAACCCCCCCTGCCATGGGCAGGGACACCTTCCACTAGACCAGGTTGCTCAAAGACCCATCCAACCTGGCCTTGAACACCTCCAGGGATGGGGCATGAACAGCTTCTCTGGGCAACCTGTTCCAGTGCCTCACTGCCCTCAGAGTAAAGAATTTCTTCATTTTATCTAATCTAAACCTACCCTCTTTTAGTTTAAAATCGTCACCCAGTCCAATGTACTTTGTGTGTTACATGTCTCTGCTCTTGTCAGAGACAGCATAAGGTCCACAGGTTTAAAGGACCACTTGCAAAATGTTTTCTACAATACAGCTTATCTGTATCATGTAATATGGGCAGATATTTTTCCATACTAGGCCTCTGCTTCAGATGAAGTTTCCCCTCCTTCTCCTTATTAAACTAAACAGTGTTTTACTAAGAAAGGTACAGCTGTTTACAAGAAAAAAAAATGGGGGGGTGGAGGGGCCTTGAAAATCTGTAGCAACTCAGTGCTGATGGCAAAGGTACACATATTACAGCAATCAGGGTAAAACCAGTCCACCAAGTTAACATGTGCAATGAGCAGCCACTTCCAGAGGTTTCTCCAAGGCAGACACCCTCCTTGTGTGATGGGCACAGGTAACAGGGCAGTTGTACAAGCATCCACAGGCAAGAGGCAGCTGGGAGCGTGCTGTCACCATCAGAACTAGCCTGTAGCTCATAACCTGCTCCATGCTGCTATCTGAGGTGCTTCCTGCCAGGAGGCCTCAGATGTTTCCAGATCTGGGCAGGAATCCCTTCACTTCAGTTCCTTCACCTCTGACTTATGCTCTTAGAAATCAGACATGTCACAGTAAAGTTAGAGGGGGGGCTGGAATGGCTTATAAACAGGAAAGAGCTAGCCGTAAGGATGAGTAATACACCCCTGCTGAAGGGTAGACTACAAGAATCTAGTGGAGATGCAATGCTGGTAAAACACAAGTCAAAGCCAAGTAACAACATATGCATCTGCTAAGCACTGAACTGTCTGGTGTCCTGGAAAAAGAACCGGGCTTCAAACCAATTAATAAACTACACTTCATCAAACATAGTAACTTTGGTAAAGTGCACAGCTAGATGTCCTCTGAGCAGGACTTAAACCAGTAAATAATTAATCTTGCCTTTGTTGTTTTAAATCATGCACTGAAATGTAAATGCTCATTGTATCCTTATGCAGGAAGTGTCATCCACAAAGTTTTTCCTCCCCACTGCTCCTGACTAATGCAGAAGTGAGAAATAAATTGCTGATGACTACAGAGGAATCCAGTACAATGAAGCACCACAGGGCTTATATAAACATCGTCCATTTGAAAAATTGTATTCTTATTCTGTCAGAATGCATTCAAATTTGCCTGAAAGCACAAGGAAGGCAGAGTTCATATATACAAAACCACCTGCACACACTTTACTCTGTTAATTTTGGTTAGATAATGATGACTTAGAGCCATTCTCCTTCATGCACAAACAGCCATAGGCCATTTCTTAATTGCATGGCAAGGATGTACACAATATAATCTTGTAACTACAAAAGCCATTCCTCATCTGTAGCGTTTAGAGAACAGTCTGTTTCTAGAGATGACAAACTTCAGCCAAGTGAAATCTTAAGCTACAAGTCATTATTTTTTTAAATTTCTCCCTTATTTCTTGGCCAGTTTATAGCCTTTAAGAAAGAATCATAAACTGTGACACAAGGCACTCACCCCACTGCTGAACAAACAAGCGCTTGGCATGGAGACCCTTTGGTCCTTCATTATTTTTCCGAACTCTTGACCTTTTTGTTCAGTAAAAATATTTGCACTATGCTAGTTATTTTATAAGCATTCTCCTCTCCACTTAAAAAGAGGAGGAGAAAACGAGCAAACAAGTTACAAATGACAATCATAGCTCAGACACACAACTACACTGTATCCTTCACCCACTCAAACACTTCATCAAAATAGAGTGCAGCAGTGGAAAGAACATCAAAGTTCTTTGGTCTCCCATTTGGTCATAATTTTTCCTCCTGATCCATACCCTTCTCCTCCGTCCCCTCTGCAGTATTTATTGACTGTTTCTACAAGCAGCAACTTTCAATGTTTGCAGGCTTACTCCATCCCCATCTGGCATTTACAAAAGATAAGTGACTGCCAGTCAGAGAAAAAATATTAAGGGTGAAAAAACACACTGAGCAAGGAGACTGAAAGACCTTCTTGCTGCATGGGCTCTGGGGATGATGCACAGAGGCAGCATGCAGCTCAACGGAAATGACAATCAACTCAACAGTCTGACAAAGCACAGCCTTTCTGTCCCACTGCAGTAATATCGAAGGGGCAAATCACAAAAAACTTAACATGGTGCGAATGAAAAAGAAAATATAAAATGGGAACACAAGTAAATACAAACATTGTTTACAGTAAAAATATGCATCTGCCAGAGCATTTCCCTTTCACGTTACAAATGAACCTTTTTAGTGCTCTTTATTATTTCCAGATGTTGAACTATTTTTTTTCCAGCCTCTGTTGCTACTCAGACTTTTTAAAATGTGATGTTGCAGATTATTCAGCATGTTCTTCTCTGTTACAAAACACATTCAAAGATGTTTGAAATGTACCTGCCATATTTAACTTCAGTCAATAAATGTCTATGAAGGAAAACACTTTCGCAGATGGAGCTCTCATCTGCAGTTACAATATCATTCATGTACTTGTCAAAGACTACAGCTTTCACCTTATATTACTTGTTCAGAAATGTATTTTCCAAAAAAAAGATACTGATATTAAAAAATAAAAATAAAAAATAATAACAAAATGGCACACAACACACACAAGAAGCAAGTGTTGAAGTAAATACCAGTACTACTGCTATTGCTCACTGATCACCAAAACCAACTACTGGGAGTGGAGAAAAGAAACCCAAATGGATCTTTAAAAGCTATTTTTGTAATGTCATGCTAATATGATGAAATGCACCCTCTCCTCTGTTACAGGCAGCACCATTTATCTAGTACTTAAAAGAAAAAAAAAGTCTTACTTTATGTAGTTTGTTCTCTGATGCTTTTGCATCTGTACAACACAATAAATTAATCCTGTCTCTCAAGTTAGTTTTTATTCTAAAAAGTGCTTCAAATTCCTTCTTAAGAATTAGGACATTCTTCCTTTAAAAGGCAGTAAAATCAGGCTGTAAAATAGATGTGTTCCGACTCCAAAAAGCTCCCCTGGGACCCATATAAGCGTAACCCAAGTGTTTTAGGTAACAGGAAAACAATACAAGATGCCACTGATCTCTGTGACCACATATGTTATGCAGTCCATAACATCTAAATTACAAGCATGTGTGGTATCTCGTTCAGATATGTGACAGGAAATACCATTTTTAGAATATTAAAATTACAAACAAGCTGGCTGAAATAACAGTGGATCTTAAATTTGACTCCAGTGAACCCAAAAGCTGCAACTCATCTCAACTCATCTTGTTTTGCCTGAAAACAATCTTTGCATTTATCAGATTAACTCAGTCCCTCAGCATTTAATGAACAGAAGTTGCAGCTTTAATTTCTTCATTTTAATACCTTGAGAATGTAAGGAAGAGGAGTCCTACCCTATTAGTGAGAGATTTTATGGGCTGCAGCTATTACCATGTCCTTTGCAGCTTCTAAAAATCCCAGATCAAATCTGCAGCTAAAGTACTGCTCAACTTCTGTGCTTTGCTGGGTGGATACCGTCTCCTGTTCCTGCAGTGAAAGGGTAACAAGAACTTACTTGCTGCAAAGTGCAATTGAAGGTATTGACTATGGTATTTTTAATCCAGATACACCTCGGTCCTCAGCTAGCTGAGGATGGTGACATCCTGCAGTTGTCTCCACCACCGTGATGGAGCAGCTTCTCATCGCCTCTCCCACAGCAGGGAAGAACCAGCATCTGAACCAGTGTTGTCCACAGCCCAGCACATCATAGTACCCAGACCACCTGGGTTGTCTGCAAGCTGAAAAACATTATGGGTCATGTAGCTGCTAGTGAACCCCCTGAGCACCTCAGTCTCAAGGTCTTCCCAGCACCTGGCACCAGCTAAAACCTTCAAATGCATCCCTGTGGATTTAAACACAAAGGGGCTGGTTGAAGGGCAGTCTCCATCACAGCATAGCTCCCACAGTGGCAGCTCACAGCCTGAGCTGACTTGCTTTCCGGGTCTACACAAGGATTGCCTCCAGTTTTTTTTTTGTTTGTTTGTTTGTTTTTCTTTTCCTTATTTTCCTTTTAAAAATATTGAAGAGGAATGGGGTCAGTTAATGGGGAATAACAGGGAAACAATTCCCTTTTGCAAAGCATACAGCAAGTGAATGTAATGTTTAATAGTGTACACATATTCCAAAATATGCAGAGAAACATAATTTTATAAATACGTTCATTATCACTTCTCTAGCTCCAGAGACCATTGTGGCTTCAAAACTATTAAACTATATACATCCTTTAAATAAATTCTCTTTGTAACACCTGAGCACATCTCATGCATGCCACTTCCATGGTGGGATCTTACTAGGCAAATGTAAACATTACACATCGGTTCAAGCTCAAAAAAAGCAGATTTAGTAATGCACATATACCTACACACACACTGTGACAAAACTCTTCAAAACAAGCTGAACTCTTGGCACAAGCTGCTCCATTTGTGGATAAAGCCTGTTAGTTTTATTTCTGCCCTTCCAGATAGGCTATGGTCCCCACACATTAGTGCATGTAAACAATATTTCCAGGAACAACATCATCCAGTCTCCACATGCTAACCAGAAATCTAACGCAAAACTCTCCGTACTATGCATGGCACAGTAAAGCTGTCCCATAATGACACCATATGAGTTGTTACTGTTTATTGTATAAATATGCAGACAATTTTGCCATAAAGTGTAATGGTTTCACAGGGAAGTACAAATTCTCTGCAGTTTGAGCAATAAAGCACATGTGGTATATAAAATAACTTAAACATTTGTAAGTCCTTGCAATATCCAAGTAAAATATGGCAAATGTATCTCTGAATTTTACAGCCATATTCCTTTATCACCATATTGCTCATTACTTAACTACATAAAAAAATTGAAGAACACTTTCTATGTAAACACTGCTTGATTTATGCTGATTTGCCTCAAATTTTATTTTGAGACTACATATGGCTGCACTTTTATTTAACTCTGCTCTATGTCTCCTAGACAGAAAAAAAAAATCTCCAATCTATACTTCTGAAACAAACACAAACAAATAACAAAACTGACTGGAAACAGGAATTTCTTGGCCTTCATTTGTATTTTGGATATATACGTGAAGTCTCCCACTGCATCACTCATTTTGTTACTTTTAGAAAATAAGTCACTGATGTAAGAGTCAAAAATACACACAGACTTTGAAGCGTAACATGAACTTGTATTTACAATGCTGGCTCTGCAGGGCATGGGTGCAGCTGGGAAAAGTTGTTTATATGGAATTCCTCACTCCTTGCACCAGGAACACATTTTCAATGTGAGGCAGGAGTAACTCACTCTGTCCTGAGTCACACACAGTTGACAGATACGGTGGCTGATATTGCACACACAAGTGTGAAAAAAATTAACATTTTTAATGGCATCAGCACAATGCTGCTCATGTCCAGCAGGGCTTACACTTGCAGTGAGAATAAAGCAAATCTCACATCTGGACATTGTCTATGCTGGAAAACAAAAAAGGTACCTAACATACAAACACTGCAGCAAACATAGAAGAGTAATAGGTTATTATGTCATTAAAATGTGAATTCCATTTATTGACCCAAGTGCTTTGTCCCTGGGAGTACATCCAGCGCTCAGGACAAATTCCATACAGTGGTATTTAATGAAACACCTGCTCCTCCACAACTCTGAATCATATCTCATGCTTTAAAAGTTGCAGATAGGAAATTCACACAGGAGGGAAAACCTACAGCAAGCTTTCAAAAGAAAATGAAAGAAAAGCAGCCGTGCTGCCAGATTCCCATCTCTAATATCTACTCTAGGCTGTCTTGTTGTTGCTGAAATGGGTTTTCCCCAGAGAAGCAGCTCTTCTTGCTCACAACAGAACAAGGCTAGACAGTGATGACCTTCCAGTTTATACAGAATATAATAATTCAGTTGGAAAGGACCTTCAAAGATCATTGAGTCCAACTTCAGGGCTTGAGACCACTTCAGGGCTAACCAAAAGTTAAAGCATATTAATGAGGGCATTATCCAAATGCCTCTTGGACACTAACAGGCGTAGGGCACCAACCTCCTCTCTAGGAAGCCTGTTCCGGTGTTTGACTGCCCTCACAGTACAGATATTTTCCTTAATGTCCAGTCTGAATCTCCCCTGGCACAGCTTTGTGCCGTTCCCCTGTGTCCTGTCGTTGGTTACCAGGGAAAAGAGATCAGTGCCTCCCTCTCCACTTCCCCTCCTCAGGAAGTTCACAGAATCACAGAAGTTGTAGAGAGAAGTTGTATAAAATTTAGCATAGCTATTCAAAACCATTTCCATTTTTGTCATGGAATAACCACCCCAACTTTAACCAGTAGGTGCTGTAAATGAACTTCTCATGCCTGGGTCTGTTCTAACAGACCTTCCCTAGCATTCAAACATGAAGTAATTGCAAAAGCTGCCTCAAAAAGACAACAAAACCAAATGCATGCCTGGTGTTGAGTGTAATGTGATCAGCTTAAGCTCATCTCCCGTATGCCGTAAGTCACGATGCCTGCAGCCTCCCTCCTTGCTCCTGTGGTCACACAGCAAGGGTGAGTCACACCAGATTGCTCGTTGACCCAACTAAATGCACGGCTGTAGGGCACACCGGTTTTAATGTGAACATAGCACTCTGGAAAAACAGTAATACTCCTTCAGCCTGCAGAAGTATTATAAAACAAATAAATCAATGACCGCAGCAGCACAACGAAGTCAGTAGGAAGCCCATCTCCAGCAACAAAGCATCTAAGAATCACAGGCTTGTAACGAGCACTCTAACATTAAAAAAAAAGAAAAAAAGTTTACCCAATCTACAGCTACATTTAACTCTTTTGGTTTTGAGAAGATGTAATCAAGTCCTGCACCACACCACCAAATCTGGACTGGTATATAAGAAAGATCCAGAAACATGTACAATTATGACCAATACTGTTCTTTACAATTAAAAGGTAATGAGAATGACAAAAAAAGGCTCTTTTCTCTGATTTATCATCTAGCCACAAGAATGGCAAATGCCAACACTTGACACAAGTCTAAGCATCTCTCTCAGGTCCATCAGTTCTAACTTCTTGGCTAGTTCCTTCAGAAGACTCAGGAAAGGCACCCATGAACTGAAAGGTACTGGCCATCCAAGTTTTCCCTCTTTTCTGTTTCAAGAAGGCCAGGTCTCAGTAACATACACTTTTGGTATCACACGCTTCTGTGCATCCTTGGACTTCAGGTTTGTACCTGAGCACACAGTACATGCTGTCCCCATGCTAATGCCCCATTCACTGGCAAACAGGTAATCGTCAGGGTGACATTCAACAGGACAGCATCCGCTGTCAAAAGTGGTAGGAGTATTTCTACTAACTTGGCTGAGAACAGGATTAAGCCATAAGAACCCCAAAATGGTTCTCCGCGTTATACTGAACACCTTTAACAGAAAAAAAAAAAAAAACTCTCTTTTCCTAGAAGAAATAAAAACCAGTAGGATCAAATCAATATGGTAACTACCAAGTGTTTGCATTCTCTTCCTTCCCGTACATCACAGTGCCTTCATCTTTGTTTTCCTTCTTCCTGTTGTCTGGTTAGATAAGGTACATAAATAATTTTTAATTCACTTCATGCACATGTGTGTTTCTCTCCTGTGTGCAACACACCTCTCCATGGGGCCTCTTCTCTACACAAAAGAAAACCCCCAATTAGAGTATAAACAGAGGAGAAGAGGCTGAAGTTCCCGCTGCCATCCAGTTCACTCAGCCGGCCTGACTTTGTGCTTTCCGAGTGGCTCTCCTCTCCAGCATTGCTATAGAGGAAGCACAACTCACGCTCTGCAGGCAGATTTTGGGGAGCCAATAAGCAGTTACAGAAGAGACTCATGTAAACAGTTTATTGACACTAGCTGACATTTTAGTGCGTACAAGTTTTTTTTGTTGGCTTTTTTTGCCTTCTTTTTTTCTCCCTTTAAGCCACAACATAGTGCTCTGGCCTGGAAAAGACAGGAAAAGAAATCTGTTTTTATTTACAGTACTCCTGCAGGTCACCAAGCTAATGGAATGTCACTGAATCTACTGAAGCAGTTTTAAGCTGTGTTTGGGAAACATGTTATTATTAGCAATGCACAAACATCTCACAGAAGTGCTTTGGTCATGGCAGAACTGCGAGGGCTTCATCAAATAGTTTATTTAACATCCAAACTCCTCCCCGTGAGCAGAGGCAGGAATTTATAACATGCTACCAAGCAGCAGAAATGAAGTTATGTACAGCTGTGTCATTTCTTTAAAATCAACAACCTTATTTTAGAATTAAGCAGCCCTCTGGATGAAAAAATAAAACAAAAACAAAACAAAACAAAACAAAAGTCCTGAATGCTTTGGCACACAGATTGTGTATCAAAATCAGGCCATATTCAGAAACAAATTTAAAACTGGTCCTCAGCTAGTGTTTGTAAAGTTCCTGGGAAGTCATGGGTGAAATGCCACAATGAATACGTGATGAAAAGGTACGCTTCAAAACCTCTTTCCGCTAATCTAAGCGGTGAATAACAAAAAGAAGGGAAGCTATTTGAAATATTACACTTACCATATTCACTGAACCACATAGTATGCTTGGGGGGAGGAGGGAGGTAGGGATTGGGGGATATATTCAGAGTCAGTTTTTACATCAGCATTTAAAACTGCCTCATGCTTTAGTGGCCAATAAGCAAGTACTAGTACCTTCCCAGAGATTAACACACTACATACAATTCGCAGAGCTCTTAACATGAAAAGTACTGCATGGAAGCTACTACTAACATTTTCTGACAGACCCACTCTCTCCACAACTGCAGGATACTCTGCTTCTCTCTGTCATAAAGCCTGAATACTCGTACTGACAAGGAGTATCATAATTAAATCCTTACTGTATAATTAGATAGAGGTATTTTTAATAGTTACTGATGACAGTCATGTCAGAAAGTATGATTCCTAACTCGCTCAACCAAAAATTCTTATCTGGATTCCTCTCCAAAAGCTTCTCTAAGATAGATGGTCCAGTTTTCTGAAGCAAAATATTTAAGCTCTTATTTATACCCATCAAAAACATAAGACAAGGGGTAGTGGAAGAGAGGAACCTTGTTTACCAATAGATGATGTAAAACACCATCCATTATAGTGTCTCTCTATTAGCAGCAGAGACAAAGCATCATGGGCTGACCGCAACCCCCATTCCCCATTCCCCTGTGCCGCTCGGGGGGAGGAGGTAGAGGAGGGTGGATGCGGGAAGGTGTTTTTAGTCTGCTTGTAGTTTCTCACTGCTCTAGCCTGCTAGTGATAGGTAATAAATTATATTAATCTCCCTATGCTGAGTCTGCTCACCAATTACCGTCATGGGCAAAACAATCTCCCTGTCCTTATCTCAACCTTGAGCCCTTTCCCATCATGTTTTCTCCCTCTCCTCCTCCTCTGAAGAGGAGAAGGAGTGAGAGTGCAGTTGTGGTGGAGTATAGCTGCCCAGCAGGGTAAAACCACCACAATGTCAGAGTTAACATTCATGCACAGATAAACTTAACAACTTGCATTAATTTGCTATTTAGAGATCTAGATTTGGGTAGCAATGTCAAAAAGCTGTCCCAGTAAGTTTACACACCTCAATATTTTTTGAAGTGATAGACACTAACTTTATTTTTGCGGAAGGAGAGAGGAGGAAGGAGAATAACCAGATCTGATCATGAAACAAGGACCCAATATTCTGGACTCTGTCCAGAATTTCACAGCAGTGCAAGGTACAGCTCTAACATCAGTTAGGTATAAATTAAACATAAGCTCTGGCCACACTCTCCGTTGTACAAACTACTTCTATGCTCTAATCTAGTTACATATTAGTTATACAGTACAGTGCTAAGCGCTGTTCTCCATATAGCTACTCATGCAAACAGTCAGGAAAGTAGCTAAGCTTTTTTTCGTAACATTTTCTTGCTGTACATGCCCTTTCAGTGCAGTAAAGCAGGCAATTCAATGTTTTGCCTTCAGCTAACTCTTTTTCTTCTTCTATTACACATGTAGAAAAGTCTTGACCTCCAGACAGGGAAAATGGAGCTAACAGGAAGATGAACAGTTCATATTTAAGAGCCTCAGGCTCTAAAACTTCTGTTCCCTTCCCCAGCGAGACATTACCATTCTCCCCCAAAAAGCTAAGTCCTGTTCACAGAGAAATCAGTGAGGGTTTCTGGTGCACTCTGCCTCAGTGAGGAAAACATCCCAATTCGGGAACATAAGCATAGGCGTTTGTAACTTAACTTTCACTGCACTTCTATAAAATACCCCAGTCAGCATTTTTCCTAAGACATTTAGGAAGTGCTCCTATTTGCCACAAATAGCAGAACACCTACATCTTAAAAAAAAAAAAAAGCTTACTGAATAGACACACACACACCCATAAGTAGTTATTTAAAACCAGAAAGTGAAAGTTTTCTATATTCTTTGTCATCTACAATATGCTTGAAGTACATCTCCAGAGTTTGCACAACAAGCTTATATACAGTAAGTGCAGTCTAACCAGCTCAGACACGCACCAGTGCTGTGAGGCACATTCTTTGGCTATATCTGCTGGGTTTGTTTTCCGAGAGTCCTGTGCCTAGCTGTATATACACAAAAAAAATCTGCACTAATAATTTCAAATGCTGTGAGCGTACACGCACAGTTTAACATCACCAGCTGCATTACTAGAAAACATGAGAAAGGCTCCAGGAATTATTTTTACTTCAAATACTACATGGAGGAAAATAAATTCTCATTGGCCTGGTCTGCTACTTAAAAAAGGCAAAAGTCCTGCGAACTTGATCTTGTGGGATGCCCATCACCCAGCTTCCACCAATTTCGGCAGCATTTCAAAGCCCTCGGCACGCCACACAAATCCAGCCCCTTCTCACCACTTTGACATCAATAAATAAATATACGTAGAGCCAAATGTTTTTAAAATCACGTTCTTCAACCAAAAACAAAGAAGCCCACCCACTTACTCCGGTTTAAGCCACCGGCTGCACTTTAACTACGGGGAAAACGCCACTTTCAGGGGAGACGCTGCCGCCCCGCCGCCGGCCAGCAGCCCCGGCCCCAGCTGCCCGCGCCTCTCTGTCCCCCTAGACGACCCGGGCATCCGCTCCAGCGGCCCCGGGAATGGAAGCGGGGCAGCCTTTCCCCGCCAGACATCCGTCCCGGCCCGCCCCTGTCCCTCCC
>VXAA01001156.1:158343-174460 GCA_013399115.1 Anseranas semipalmata | reverse complement strand
TGAAAGAGCTTGTAGCTTTTTGAATTTATTCTTTAAATATATATCTTTTTTTTTTTTTTTTTAAAAAAAAGGATAATGTGCCCATAGTAAGGACATTATTTTGATCCTCGAAATGAGCAAGCCAAGTATTTCCATTTTTAAGCTTGTATTTCCATTTTATGCCTGAGCACACCTTCTGGACAAACTTTGAGAAAGGACCGGGATGCATTAAACAGGAGGTACAGGCCGGATTCCACAGCAGCTGCTGGAAGCAAGCATGCTCTCTCTTCCAGTGGCACTAAACGCTGCCCTGAAGGTCATGTGTTTCAGAGGTGCAAAATAATTTCTCTCTTGTGCTGCTCACATCCCAGAAATTCTTTTGAACAATTTCCTATTGTCTTGAAATTCAAACAGCAGAAGTGGATCTGCTGAACAGCAAGACCACGGGAGCCATTAATCTGCACTTACAGCCTAATCTTGTTTCATTTCCTGCCCTTTCCCCAGTTTACAGTAAGTGTGCAAACCACTGAACCATCAAGGCTGCAAAGCTTTATGGTTTTAAACAAAACTGTTGGTGAAATTCCAGAAATTCTATTTTGTTTAACTCTCCAGAATATAACTAATCTCTCCAAAGGATAGGGGGATCCTTTCAACAAAGGAAAAAAAAAAAGTATTTATTCTAACATACATCATTAATTTAAAACAGAAAGTTACTTTCTAGACCTGTTGTTAGAATATGGTAATATCTGTGCCAATTTTTCTTAGATGTTATAATTCATATAATATGATATAGCATTCCTGGGTTTGATTTTCACCAACTTTTAATAATAAGTGATATGCATAAAAATCCTGATATATCCACTAAATATGACTGAGCTTTTTCAAAATGCTTCACAGCATTCATTTAAAACAGCGTTGAGGAGTGCTTCAAGTGTATTAATTGAATTTCTGTGTAAAAGAAGTTACCCAAGCAAATGTGAAGTCTATGAAATGCAGAAAGCGAGGAAGAAAATGCCTGATGAAAACAAGATTTCCTTTCAGTGGTAATGGGTACTGCAGAAGCAGAGCTTCTTACTTGTAGGTATAGTTAAGGCAACTCTGTGTGTGCATTTGGATATAACAATGTCTATAAGGTATTGATAGCCCTGTCCTGCCTTTCCTGAAGGTCTGAAGGTACAAAAGGGCAGAATTCATCCCTCAACCAGATCAAAAAAAAAAAAAAAGAAGTGAGGAAATGAAGATGTGGAAGACTGGGGAGAATGTCTCTGATGGCCACAGAGCTCAAAAAAACAACCCTTCCTGGGAAATGCTTCAATTCTTCTCTTCCTAAACTGACTTCTCCTCCAAAAGAGTTTCCTGTAGAGGAGCCTCTTGCTTCTACTGATGACAAGGACTCCAGGATCACTCTCTTCAGCTGTGTACCCTAGATGTCTCTGTGCTGGAAAGTCTGGATAGAGCTCCACAGCCATTTAGCTTACACCAGATGTATAAACTTGCTGGTTTCTTAGCAAGATCTTAAGCCAGGGTGATTTTCCAATTTGTGTAAAATAGGCATTTCCTTTTCTGCATCATCAATCTTCCCATCTCTAAAGGGAAGGCACTGTCAAAGAAAAGGCAAAGGATTTCTTGGTGTCCAAAACATACGTTCGTGTCCCAGGAAAGGGACACCTGAAAGAAGTGCCTGTGTTTTAATGAAGATGAGATTCAACCCTTAGGAAAGATTTTCTTGGGTGGAGGAACAGTCACAGGGACAGTAGCTGTGACAAAAGTCTCATGACCACAGGTGACAGAAATGATCCACCACTAGAGAAAAATCTGTTCGTGTTGTCCCAGAGAGTAGCAGAAGATGCATTGCAGTCGAAGAGGAGTTGAAGAAGGGCAAGGTACTGAAAGACTGAGATTCAGAAGTGAATTACAATTGTTTCACAGAGATGGGGACCTCCTGAGGAACAGGCCTGGAGTAAGCATGTGGGCAATTTCTGGTGAGGATATGAAACACTGACATGTGACCTAGGTGAGCCAAGGCTGATTTTCCACGGGGTAAGAAGCTTGTAAGACTGTTTTATGAGTTTTTATGTGGTCTGAAAGTCATCCCAAAGCAGACAAGACAGGCTTTTCTAGAAATGGAGTTGAGACAGGCTCCAGTAAATTCAATGGCATGAGGTAGGATGAGCAGTGACTCTGATATGCACAAGGCAGCAAAGATTTCAATCGACGCTGAAAGCCGGCATTTCCAACGACACCCCGCAAGCCTCTGTAAAGGACCACTGCATTTTCTTCAAGGTAGTCCATCAAAATCGCCAAGCCTTCCTAAAAACTGTCAGGGCTATGGAAAGACCAAGCTGCAATGTTGGAAGACCAAGCCCAGGGCAGGTCTTGCCCTCTGTTCACCCTCTGCAGAGACCTTTACCTCTCAGAGCAAACAGCTCCCAGCTCCATGAGAGGACAGGTTATCCTCTGCTTCAAAGTTTCTCTGTAGAGAGGAGTTCTGTCATAGAAATGCAGCACAAAGCTTGGAAATCAGCTTAATTACCAACAGGATAATTGTCATATTACTCTAAGTAATACAAATTCTTTCTCAGCCATTACATGGAGTGTCTCTAGATTGAACTTACCGGAGGTGACAAGGTACCTTGCTCCAAAAAGGAGAGGAAGCATGAATGGAATGAGTGGGATGAAGGGGGGGACTGCAGATACTCTAATTGAATGTATGCACAGCTATCAAGATCAGTGACAGCTCACTTACAGCAGTAAATTCCAGTTTCTTGTGTAATGTACCCAAAATTCTTTATAAGGCATCATCTGTCCATTTCAGCTTCTCTGCTTCCACTGTTGCTGAACTTTCCTTGCATTTTAAAGAGAATAAGGAAAGGTGTCCTTTTGTAAATTACTTTCATTTGTCCTAATATCTTCTCTGAAAACTAAGCAATCCTGATTTTTTGCTGTATTAATGGGAAATATTATTCTGGATGTCTGCATTTGCAATGGAAGTGTTCAACACAGTTTTCCCTACAAGTAAATTTTTCTGTTAGTTTACAATTACAAGAATTGCACTAGAAAAAAAAAAAAAAGTCGTCATTCTTGTTTTTTTTTTTTAAAAATCTATTTTTATTATCCTAATTAAAAAAATTCCGATGCCCCATACAGTTAGCCAGCTCCTTCTTCATGAGTGTTCATCATTTTAAACCAGGTAAAATACTAGTTAGCAAAATTATGCTCCCAATGAATTTTGCACTTATAATACATAATTTGACCTGATGGCTTGTTACCTACCAGCTTCTGATAGAATCTTGCTGTTGGTTCTTATTTCCATCTCAATTACGTGTAAGGAACAGTGATGTTTCATGGAGGCAGGATGTGAGGATTGGCCTTAAATCGATGGTGTGAGTTTTCTCTAAGGAGCCACAAAACTACTTACGTCTTCCCTATTGCTCAGTCTTCTTTGAATCAATGGACTCGCTTTCTGTTCAAGTCAGAGACCTACCAAAGATCATAAACTAAGCAATACCATCAAAATCCTATTGTAGAAAATATAACATAAAATCGCTGTAGTTCACGTGGATGTGGACATGATGGAAAGACTGAGGTAAGAGGACAACAGTATTTCAGCCTAGAGAAGAGGAGACTGAGGGGAGACCGCATCACAGCCTAGTTTCCTGACGAGGGGAGCGGAGGGGCAGGTGCAGATCTCCTCTCTGGTGACAGCAACAGGACCCGAGGGAACGGTATGGAGCTGTGTCAGGGGAGGGTCAGGCTGGGTGTTAGGAAGAGGTTCTTCACTGAGAGGGTGGTTGGGCACTGGAACAGGCTCCCCAGGGAAGTGGTCACAGCACCAAGCCTGCTGGGGTTCAAGAAGCGTTTGGATAACGCTTTCAGACACAGTCTGATTTTTGGGTGGACCTGTGTGGAGACAGGAGTTGGACTCAGTGATCCTTGTGGGTGCCTTCCAAACCAGGATATTCTATGACTCTATGATTTTAGGTAATTACATTAAATGTATTTCCTTAAAAGATCAATGATAAACACATAGACACAATAGGGAAGAGAAAAGGTTGTCTTTTCTTCTGATAGCCTGAAGTTTTTTCCATCACAACTTAATCTGTAATTTACAAACCAGAGAGAATGGTTGCATTTACATATTCTGACTTTAAATGTGTTTCTTCAGTACTGCCAGCACAAGGCCCCCAGGCTCAGATGACGAAGCAGCTGCCCTGGCAAGCGCTGGATTGCGTTGCTTGGCATGCCACCCTCCATCACAGCATGGAGCCCTGGGAGTGCCAGAACCTGATCTCAGCATCTTTCTTCCCCTCTGGAATTCCATCCCAATGAGTCTCCTGTCTTCTCTCAGGGCACGCCCAATGCCTCAGCAACAAGAACAGGATCAATACCTCAAATCTTGCAAAAAAGCCTGGAAACTTAGACATACGTTCATCAAAAGGAGTCCTTGAGACTCTCATTTACTCTTTCACAACATTCATTAAAGGTTTTTGCTCTTTGCTTCCACACTAGCCCTTTCTAACGGTTTTCATTTTAAGTGGGCAGAGTATTAATTTCTTGTATCTTCTTATCAAGGTCAGCATTTGTCTAAAAATAGATCAAATTATTCCTTTGCTGAGATAAGTACAAGCCTGCTGTTGTGTGTGACTGGGAGACCTCAGCTTTGCTTCATGCTGATAAACCACAGAGGGACAGAAAACCAGAAGAAGAGGGAAGTGACAGTGCTCCAGCCCCTCACTGGAGCAAAACTGTTCCTTGGTACCATGGCCATCACTGAGCTTCACCATCAAATAAGACTCTGTGCACACATGAATGTTTGTGGGAAGAAATTAAAGAGATTTTTTGCAAAATAACATAATCAGGGAGATCAGTATTCTAAAATTTAGGATTCGTTTCCAAGACAAGGCTGTTCTTCAGTAAATTCTGCAGCCTTTTTCACCTTCCCCCTAAATAATTCAGTGCAATATAAATCCAAGCAGTAAAAAAAATGAATCTATTTGATACTGAGATTTAAAAGTCCTTAATACAATTTGACTTTAATGAATAGCATATGCAGAACAAATTAGAACTATTAGAACTATTTCTACTGTATATATAGTTTGAAGTTTGACATAAAGATACAGTATTACATATTGCTACAGGCAGTTATTAAACTCATTCAACATTTTACAATGCTAACAAAGTTTATGACTAACTATATTAATTATACTAACTGTATTAATGAACTAACTATGCCTAATTATAGTTATGCTGATCTCAACATGATTTGCAGTATATTAACCTTTTTATAAAATGTTTACTGTTTTGGCAAAAGTGAAGCCTGTCAGTTCTTACATTGCTAGAACCAAATATTCTTAAATGGAGACAGAAAAGCACTCATTTCTAGACTTATTTTTAACTCTCTGCTATACTACTTTGTCTTTTATTTTTGCAACAAATTTCTGTAAACTTTCTTGAGAATTCAAACCAAAGTGCAAAAATTAGAGACAAATTCTTCTCTCCCCCTCATTTAATAAATTCAGTTTTCACTTACCACTATTGTTCTTNAAAAAAAAAAAAAAAAAAAAAAAACAAGTTTAGTATATTCACTGTTTAAGTACTGTGTATTCACCACATATAAATTGGTTATAGAAATATAGCATACTTGTGTTCCTTCTGGGGGAGATTTGGTGCTAGTTGGCTTCAAATGCTCATGACCTCCTGGGCTAGACTGATAATCTAAGAGAAACTTGGTTTTGTGCCCTCATTGGGACTGAATATAAACCAGACTTTCCAGATACTAAAAGAAACTTTTGGTGAAACTGATACTCCCTCTCCTAAGGTATTTGCTGTGGTTGGCATTGTATACGCTATACACGATCTGAAAGTCACTAAGGAGAAGGCACATAAGGGGTTCAGCAACAATTCCCGTACTACAGCTATTACTTTTTCCAATGACTACAGTTAATGAAACTGCACTGAAGTTCTCAGGTCAGATTTTTTGAAGCTGATAACTTCATTGAAAAGTCTTCCTTAAATAAAGTGTTTTGCATTTACTCTTCAAGCACAAACTGAAGCCTTTATGTCTGTAAGGAAGGAAGGTTGAAGCTTTAGTAGGGGTGGCAGACAAGGATGAAAACTTCATGTAGCAGAAAGCATGGTGGGAACTAAATGTCCTCTGGCCCCCATAGTCAGTTTAAAAGCAATGAGCTTTCTACGGGAAAAGTTTGCAAGAAGCTACATGCCATTCCATACTGGCTTCCAAGTGAATTCATGAAAGAGAACGCATGTAGCTCAAGTGACTGGAATTTCCACCCTGGACTCTCTAATTTTGTGGTTTAAACTCTTCTCAGGACCAACGTGGGTTGTTTATGGAAGAACATAAATACAGTTTCAACACCAGGCCTGGATTTCCAAGGGTACTTCATTGGGTAAGACCTCATCAGTTTGTAAGTCAGTTTCTGACTCTGCAGTGTGAATTAGAGTTAAAACCAGTACATATAAACTGTCATTGCTGCTGTTAGCTCTGCCATTTTACACATTAAAAATTTAACACTTAAATTCTTACAGCGCTGTCAGCATGGCAGCTTGGCAGGCAAATTAAGCCCAATGAGAATCATATGCTTATTTCGCTGCTCAGCCATGTAACCTGGGTATTGCAGTGTTTCAAGTATTTGTACCGAAAGCTTGTGGAAGAAGCCAGTGATTCAGAATTAGCACTGATGTGGCTGAGGCTGCCTACACACACAATAAAGGCAAACAATGAGAAATTGCCCCCAGGCAAGTTTCCATGCGGCAGATTTCATAATCCCAGACATATCTTGGTTTCTAAAGGTTCCCAGAAGCACTCCTCTGTCCCCATCTGTCACTAAGCTAGCAGTTCTGCAGATGTGTAGTTAAAACATGTTCTAATTCTCATAACTAAAAAAAAAGTATTCAAGAATTAGGACAAAGAGGGCCTCTTTTAAATAAACATTGATTTAAATCACTGCTGAGTGATACACTACAAGTAGTAACAAAAGCAAAAAGTGCAGGATAAGAACAATTTTTGTTAATAGAGTGGTATCTAGCCTTTGTAGGAAGGAGCAATCAGCAATTACGTATTTTTACCGCATTAAACTTTATTTTTATCATGATCCTGCTGTTGCTAAGATAGTGGTCTCAAATTACCTTACTTACATACTGCATTAAAGAACAACACGTTTGCCCAGTTTACAGGGCCACATGGTTCTCCCAAGTTTAATATATAGTTGGATTTATATAATAAGATGGGTTCACCTGGCTCAACTAAGTCAGAAAATAACTTCTCTAGTCTTATGATAGGTGCTATGTGGTTAAAAAGTTGATTTCCTCTCCTGTTCACAACTGATCCCTTGGATGTCTGAGCAAATCCTCTCTTTGTAGCTATAAGGAGCATGGTTGAACAGTGGCCAGCTCCTGCTGTGCCCGAAGTCAGCATCAAGGAACCATGCTGGGTCAAAGACCTCTCCCCACCAAAAAAGTTCAACTCACATCAGTGATGGAAGCTAGAGTGGAAACAGCAACAGGATTACAAGTACTAAGTAGAAGTGACACTGGCTTACCAAAAAAGAAAAATACCCTGTAAAAATAGCCAATACCTTTCAGCAAGCAAGGGAAAGTGAAGTGTTTCAGTCCTAACAGAGATGCTGCTCTTGAGTGCTACCAGACCACACCTAGTGTGATGTTTCTGGCATCTGTATCATTGAAACACTAAGCTGTTTAATATTGAATCCAAAGGAATTAGCAAGAGACTTTATGAACACCATTTTTAAATCAATTATCAGTGGTTAAACCACAGATGTAAAATTTATGTATTTGATTAATTGTGGTGTTCAAGTCCAGGTTGGATGGGGCCCTGGCCAGCCTGATCTAGTGGGTGGCATCCCTGCCTATGGCAGGGGGGTTGGAACCAGATAATCTTTAAGGTCCCTTCCAACCCAAGCCATTTTATGATTCTATGGTTATGTGTATATTTATATATCATGTGATTACACATGAATGAGGTAACACTTGGACAGCTTATGACAACTTCAGCCTAACAGTAGTGTTTTAGATGTTAATCTTTTGGCCTTATTTTCATATTAGTACAATTTCAGTTCCCAGATTGTGTGTATTCCCATAATACACAGACCATTTTGTATAGACAAAGTAGTTCTAATTCATACTTCTTGAAAACTTTGTCTCAAATATTAGTTCTCCAGCGCAATGTTTAAAACAGCATTCAGCTTTTTAATAGCATAACACTGCTCAATTACAGTATAGTTATTTAGTACCTACAGTTAAAGATATTCAGAAGCAACTGGTTAGCAGATAAGCACATCCTAGTTGGGTAGCTTCACTAGTAACTTGCATCATGGCATTAGAAACTGCAACAGTTAATATACTGTCATGGTTTTGGCTGAGATAGTTAATTTTCATCATAGATGCTTGTCTCATGCTGTGCTTTGGATTTTTGATGAAAATAACGGTGATGACAGACCACTGTTTTTAGTTATTGCAGAGCATTGCTTACACAAAGCCAAGGACTTTTCTACTTCTCGTGCCGCCCTGCCAGAGAGGAGGCCAGGGGTACACAAGAAGTTGGGAGGTAACACAGCTGACCCAGGCTGACCAAAGGGATATTCCATACCATATGACATCGTGCTCAACAATAAAAGCTAGGGTAAAGAAGGAGGAAGGGGTGGGGCATTGAGAGTGATGGCATTTGTCCTCCCAAGAAACCGTTATACATGATAAGCCCTGCTTTCCTGGAAGTGGCTGAACATCTGCCACTGGGCCTGCCAATAGGAAGTAGTGAATGAATTCCGTGTTTTGCTTTACCTAGTAAACTGTCCTTATCTCAACCAATGAGTTTTCACACTTCTACCTTTCCAATTCTCTCTCCCATCCCACCTTGGGAGAGTAAGCAAAGTAAGCTGTGTGGTACTTAGCTGCCTGCCAGGTTAAAATCACAACCTATGCTATGCCCTTCACACTATTACTACAATGGTAACCCAAATACCCAGTTTTATCAATCCTCATTTTAGTTCCTTCTCATCATGGCAGCTTTCTAACATCCAGTCTCCAGTTTAACACATTTTTTACCTGCTGTATCAAGTAGACTTGACCTCAGTACTTGAGATATCACAGTACCACAGAATGGCCGAGGCTGGAAAGTCATCTCAATCTGGAAAGACATTTAAATCCAATCCCCAGTTCACAGCAGTCAGCTACAGCAGGTTGTTCAGGGCCCTGTCCAGTCAGGTTTTTCCTCCGAAGATGGAGACTGCTCAACCTCTCAAGGCAACCTGCTCCAGGGTTTGGTCACACTCACAATAAGAAAACATGTTTAATCTGAAGTTCTTGTTTGTGCCCATTGCCTACCAATAAGAAGTCTCACCCTAATCCTGTCTGTCGTTACCCCCCCCACCTCCCTCTCATCAGTCATCATCCTCCGGTATTTTTCTAAAATTCTACTTTTGTTTATTGACAGCTTATGACAAGGAAACATTTCCTTGAAAAACTCAAGGCAGCTTCAAAATTGTACACATGTCCCTTCCTGAGCTTATTTACAGCTGAAGAGGCAGGGGGACACCCAAATACATTTTCAAATTGGTACCACAAGAAACAAATGTTGATAAATTAACAAACACCAGAATTGCAACTAAATGTCTACACATTTTATATTAATGTCAGTGTTGATGTTGAGGTAGTTTTGTTGCAAAAACAGCTGGAGATAACATACATTTAACTTTCTTTTAAACACTGAAACAATCTTCAAAGTATATTTTTACTTATGTCCTTCAAAAATGGCATAAACAAAAACCTTTTTCTGAATGTAGCCATTGTAAGTAGTAGCATCAGTAAAAAGTTCATCACTTTGATTCAGAAAATTAAAGATAACCTAATTAGTACCTTCACTGCAAGATCAAAGTCCTCAGAGAAGGCAGCTTCAAAAAAACTGGTGGAAAGCAGTTAGCTTCCAACCCTATTGAAAACACTTGAAGCTATATCTGCTTTAATAAAATGGCATAACCAGAATTAAGGAAAAAAAGTCACACTGGTTTTGTCTAGTTGATTTTATTGTTACATATTAATAACACCGACACAGCTGATATCAGAGTAAACCCTTATGGGACAAATAAATGCCAAAATGCAAATTATGGAACAGAAGATCAGTGTAAAGTGTGGAGCAGCACAGCATCTGGTTTAAAAAAAGTCGATGCAGTGAAAACTCATGGTATTTGACTTCACCTAAAAAAAAATTCTTAGGAGAGGCCTGAAATTCACAAACTTCCTATAACACAAGAAAAGCCACGTGCATCTCCCCAGTCAATCCATCAGGACTTAATTCCATGAAAGACTTTTTCCAAATTCAGTGTTTAAATTTTCTATGTATTTCATATTCTTTACTATAAGACAGCACAGTAAGCTGATCTATTCTACACACATAATATGCCCCAAAAGAGTGAAGGAATATACAATCACATTTTCCTCTAGCTTTAAACAGCTATTTCAACCAGTATATATACACATGTAAACAAAATGCCTAAATAAGGGCTTAAAGCAATTTCATAGAAGTATCCCAGTTCAGCTATTTGTGCTCTTTATTTCAAAAATCCAAAAGTGCCAAATACAAGCAGAAAGTTTCCACTACTGCAATCTAAAATAAAATAAGAATGATCCCATTTACTGGTGTGAATTTACAGAAATCATTTAAAGCCACAATGCCAATTAATTCGAAGGGGCTGAGAACAGGAATGCATTTACAGTAGCTGCACAGCTTGCATGGCTCTCAAAAATAATTTTTAAACTTATCAACAAGTAACTGAATGTACAGGTGTTGGCAATTTAACATAACTCAAAAATAGACAACTATTGTACTGATACCAAATTTGTCAATGCATAATCATATTTGAAAAATATACAAAAGCTGAAGTTATTACATGAAATTAAAACCCAGTTTTAAAAAGTGCACAGTAAAAACTGAAGGTAATTACTATCTAAATTATCCACAGAGTGTATGTGTCCTGGTTTAGAGATGTTAAGTTCTATCTGTTACAAGTTCTAAACATTTTAAAGCCATTTACAGCACCAAATCCGTTTTTACTAGATCCAATACCACCCCTGCTTCCTGTAACAAACAGGAATGGGACAATGAACGTTCAATATCTGCATTCTGTTCAACAGCAGCCTCCATAGACAATTGATGTGCTGGGAACTATCGATTTTTGTTCTTTTTAGAATTTCCCTGCAACAAAAAGAAACTTGTGAACAGAATATATAATTCAAATAAGAATATCTATACAGACAACATATAAAACCTGAGGTCTGATAATTTATACCTACAGCAAGCAGGGAAGCACAGCAAAACTGAAAATAAGCAGTCCATCAGTGTTAATAATGGAAGCCCATAACTGCTTGCTCTGAAAATCACTCTATCCTTACAGGCGTAACAGAGGAAAGTACCAGAGCTTACCACCTTACTTTAATTGAAACCTATGGAAAAAGAGACATTTGAGTTATGTCCCACAACACTCAATTATACTAGCAGCATTAATATTGTAAGGACACTGAAGGCAAGTCAAATCATAATTTGCCTTTCAATGGTATTTCAAGTACAAACTTTATAGGATAATTGCCTCAAATTAATTGATTCTCCACCCTAACATTTTGTTCCAAAACAAATTTAACTTTAGCTTGGTCTACACAGAATATTCCTAGTTTAGAAAAGGATTTGTTTTGCGACAACCATAATACATTTGACTTTCAACAATTCCACAATGCAAACATGCAGCTTAAAAAAAAAAATTGTACAGTAGTTACTTGCTGGAAATTCTCTATTTTCCTATTTCCTTAGGATAACATTTGTTTTTAAAGTCTAACCAACCACCCTGTCCAAACAATAATGGCTTAAACTGCATCGCATTTATTTCAACTGAATTGTTTTCTACATTTGGTAGCATCTGAAATGCAGAAAAAAAAGAAGTGTCTGTTGTGAGATTATGAGTTACTTCCTTAGAGGCAGAGTACCCCTTCAAGTTTTAAAATTATGACAGGTTAAAAATTCCACAAAACATTTTATAAAATCATGAAGCGATATGATCAATATACAGCCAAGAGCTTACCTCTAGAAGCAACAAGAGCTTATACATAAAAAAGTAATCTTAAAGAGCACAATGCCAAGCCAAAACATTCAGACATCTGAAGAAAAACATGGAGAAAGAGTCTACAAATAAAAATCACTGTCACGGGGTCTCTAATCAAAACATTGATCTCCACACACACACCCCTCAGTGAAACCTGCTTCCATGCATTCCACAGTTAAGGAGAATTATTCGTTTCACAGCCAAACTAGTGAAGGATAAAGACCTTCACAACATACATTTCTTCCTAGGACCTTCAGGATAGGATACACCATGGTTTAAGCACTGACTGCTCTAAACAGCAGACTTCTGTATTTTTCATCATTAAGTGGAAAAACTTGCTTCTGGTAAATGGATAGACTCCTTTGCTTGGAAAAAGAGTTTAAGTGTGACTTTTAAGAACGTTCACAGAAGAATATAAGTGGCAACTTTTTCACTCCACATGAAAGAAAACAGATAAGCTAGAATATGGAAATAAAACAGAGGAGAAAGAACAACAATTGCCAAGAACAGAGTATGCTGCAACCAAGACAGCAGATAAGTTAATCATAAACACTCCATATCACTAGATGGAGTCGCAAATAAATTCATTTTCACCACATTAAAAAAAAAAAAAAAAAAAAAGGGTGCTGGTCTTTCAAGCCTACTTTGAAGCAGTGACAAAGTGTGTGCTCTTTCACACATGTACATTTTCCAAGAATATTTTCTTCATGGAAATACGCATGACCAGGTTTGGAGTTTTCTTTCTAATTGATCAAGAGTAAGAACTATAGCTTGTGGTTTGATTTGTGAAAGGGCATGCCAAATTGAACCCACGGAACTCCACTAGCCAGTGCCTAGTATCAACACTTGGCAACTTACCTTACTAGCCATTTTTAGTGTATCAATTTCTTCCCTTTGTTTAGTTAAGGTCTCATTCATACTGCATAGATGGTCACTCATCATACTTAACTGATCCTCGTAACTTCTCTTTGTCGTCATCAGTTCATCCTATTGGGAAAAAAAAAAAAAACAGAAAAAAGCCCACAACTTGAAGCCTTTGTTCCATATTAGAAAATGGCTGCTTTGCCAGTTGTCATTATCTCCACTTAGTACTCTACACTTTTGATGGTAGATATGTGCAATTAAGCCAAACTACTGAAAAATACCACTTGACAAAAAAAATGCAATAGTTATTTTCTTTCACCTGAAGACTCATGCATGGTCTGTCCCCCTTAATTTTGTTTGGTTTCCTTTACATTTTTTTCAGCTTTTTATAGCTTACATAAAAGCCAAACAGCTAGATTTTACAGCATTGCTTCCAGCCAAGAAACAAGTAAAATCTATAGGGCTAGAACACTGCCTGTATATGAACACATGTGGCAGATGAAGCTGAAGGAATCAACAATCCATGTGCGCTTGCAGAGCAATGATCTCTCTGGTGTTAGAGACATGGAAGGATACTGTGCATTACTAGAACATAGCAATGAATGGATACAGACTCTTTAGGAAGGACAAGATAGGAAGGGATCACACTGTACGTGAATGAGTGGTTCGAACACAGTTAAGATCTTACAAGCAAGAATCACAGAACAAAGGTAATGTGGTAGGCATCTGCTACGAGTACATAATCTCATCATCAAGACCCTAATCCTCATGAGGAATTTTAACCATGCTGGTATCTCCTGGTAGTAAAACAACATGGGATGCTTGCAATTCAGTTCTTTTTAGTGTGGTAAAAGATTTCTTGAATGCCAGCGATCAACAGATATAAGAGAGGCTCTCTGCTAGACCTGTTACTCAGAAGTAAGGAAAAACTGGTAAGGGTTGTGAAAGCCAGTGGTAGCTCTGGCTGCAGCAACCATGAATTAGTGGAATTTAAGATCCTGAGAGAAGCAAGCAAGATGAATAGCAGAATTACAGCAACCTTGGATTTCAGAAGAGTAGATTTTGTCTTTCTCAAGGTTTGCTGGGCAAGATCCCTATGAAAACTGCCCTGGAAGTTAAAGGGGCCCAGGAAAGTTGAATGATCAAGGACAACCTCCTCATAGCAAAGAACAGGCCAATGCTTAGGAATCTGAAGAACTGAGGGAGAAGGCCAACATGGATGTACAGGAAACTCCTGACATAGTAACTTGATCCAAATAGTCTCTGCTCTGACCAAGGAGTGGACCGGATTACTTTCAGAGGACCCTTCCAATCTATACAATTCTAAGATAAGATTCATTATTATACAGACTACTAAACATATCAGTGGTGTGCCTGCCTTTTTTTTTTTTTTTTTTTAATTGAATAGGTAATTGGAGATGAACATCTCATGCCAAGTTGGATATTGATTGTGTAATTTGTTAAAGGAACAAATCAAGAGAACACTTTGGGTTTATGAACAGTTCAAGTATCTATCATTGGTATTCACTGCATTTTAGGCACTCACCATCTCAGGTGGGTGAACAATAAAAAGATATGAGCTAAAATGAAGAAAAAGTGAAAGAATTTGTGAACTGAATTTTTATATTAACTTCCTTTTACTATTGGCTCCTCTCTCAGCTGGGTGGAGGGGAAGGACAAAAGGCCAAGTTCATAGGAAATCTGGCATTAGAGTTTATCATCTATTGTTAACAATAGCTTCTCAAAGATTACCCCAAAGTTATCTTTGCTTAATATTAAGCTATCCATCCACAAAACAAAACAAAAAAAATTGACACTGAAGCATTTCTAAGACTTTCAATCACAGTTGCTAGAAAGGATTAAGGATTCTGTGTTTCATCTAGGAGACTGCACTTTCATCATTTTCCTAGTCCCATTTAAATTAAATGAACTGATATGGAGTCAACCATGCCAGTATCATACCTAATACTGTATGGAAAGGAAGACACTAGGAGAGGAAAGAGTGGATGCAAGTACTGCCTGTACATTAAGTAATCCTCCCCTCAGAGAAGGAAACAAGCCACTGAAATAAGCCATACAACCCTGCATTTAGACATACAGAAAACACATTTTTATAGAAAAGCTTTGACATCAAATGTGCTAAAACACAAGCTTAGCTACTATAACCTTTTCTTTGCAAGGATATTCCACTTCAACTTTATACATGGATTTGAAGTGTATTATTTCAGTCTCTTCTCTACATACCATTAGTTTTTACATCACATTACTAAGGACCTAGAAGAGGTATGACCATGCTTGCTGGTCTTTTTCTCCTTTACCTTCCCCTTACAGACAATTACCCTAACAAATGCATCTATTATGTCATTTAACATTTTACTTGCCTGTAATCTAGTGATGTTTTGACTAGCTAGTTTCAATTCTTCCGTGAGTGACTCCTTGGACTTCTCCGCTAAAGACAGTCTTTTGGCAAGTGCTCGACACTGTCAATTCAAGCAGGATAGGAAGGGCAGAAGGGAAGAAAGTTAGTTCTAGAGTATTGTCTTGTGCCATCTTTAACTGGATGCTTTGAATGCTTCCATCTTTCTGTAATCCTTAGATATTCTGATATTATTCAGAATCTGTGTACATTTTTTAATACAAAGATAACAAAATAGTTAACATTAAACTTTTGTTTCATTTTACAAAATTACTGTATTACCAATTGTCTAAACCTTATTTTTTGTCACATTATTGCTAGGAAAATATTTCACAAAAAGCAACACAAATGACTCACTTCATATATTGCTCAAGTATCACAGAAAGATGGTTTAGTATGTCATCTACTATTAAAAAATTAATTTTAAGATGTTTTGGTTAATTCTATAAATCAGAACAGCCACTATGTTCAAGAAGAATTACTTCGTGCTTTGAAATGAAAAGAGGAAGCTAAAGAGATTATGAGTTATTTTTTTAATTCTTAAAATTAAGTAGAAACAATTTCTTAGGAGAGCTGTTTTTATCGCTTCATGATATGCTCAAATATTTTTTAATGATGTCAGCATCATTTGCAGATGAAGTCAAAAATAGCTTGGTAACTAATACAAGCCATTTCAACTTATAGGGACAGACCACATGATACACACTGTAATTCTTAACGCACCCAAGAAAAG